>CM019150.1:137951821-138076462 GCA_009733165.1 Naja naja
GTTTACTCCTAAGTAAAGGGCCTTGGTGGCTCAGGCTGTTAATTGCCTGCACTTAAGTTCCAGCTGCCTACAACTGCTGTAGGTTCGAATCCCACCAGGCTCAAGGTTGACTCAGCCTTCCATCCTCTCGGGGTAGGTAAATTGAGGACCCAAGATTGTTGGGGGCAATTAGCTGACCTTGTAAAAATGCTGCTTAGTAATAAGCAGGCATATACAATGGAATGAAGGCTATTGCTGAGCACACTGGGTTGCATCCCAAAATTGTGTCACCCTGAGTCTCCTGAGAAGGGTGGCATATAAATGTAATTAAAAAAAAGTATGAGTTAATTTGCCTGCAAATGTCACTGCAATGCTTATGTTCACAAAATATGCTGATCCACAAATAATGAATCTTTGGGACTTAACATATCCTGAACCATAAACTTACCTTAACCCTAACCCTAACCACATTAGGTTTGTACAACATTCTAAGTGTTCTTGACTAGTTTATGACTCAGGATGTCATGTGAATATACCCTATTAGTAAGAGATATAGCTTTATTAGGGTTTCAAATATAAATCAATAAAAACCCAATGTTTTGACTTCTGAGTCCTCCTTCTGATTTGATTCATGAATCTTATTAAGCATTATGAAACAAAATGTTAAAAAGTTATGATATTTATTTATTGGACCCGTGTCCCTCCTGGTTGGTATATGCCTCCAGGGAGGTTACACATGGCTGGCTCCAGGCAGTTATCAACGCTTCATTAAGGGAGGGATCCTTTCCCGCTGCCTTGAAGGAGGTGGTGGTGAGGCCCCTCCTTAAGAAGCCTGCCCTGGACTCAGCCGTCTTGAACAACTTTCGTCTGGTCTCCAACCTTTGCCTTGTGGCAAAGGTTGTTGAGAGCGTGGTGGCCCATCAGCTCCTAGGGTTCCTGGAGGAAACCAATTACCTATATCTGTACCAATTGGGCTTCTGGGCCGGGTACAGCATGGAGACAGCATTGGTCGCACTGATGGATGATCTCTGGAGGGCTCAGGACAGGGGATTTCCCTCTGTCCTAGTCCTATTAGATCTCTCGGCAGCTTTCGATACCATTGACCATGTTATCCTATTGCGATGCCTCGGGGGGTTGGGGGTGGGAGGCACTGTCTTATGGTGATTCTCCTCCTACCTCTCAGGGCATTCACAATCAGTGTTGGCAGGGGGACAGAGGTCGAGTCTGGGGCCCCTAGTTTGTGGGATGCCTCAGGGCTCGGTCCTTTCGCCTCTCCTGTT
Organism: Naja naja; assembly: GCA_009733165.1. Classification (NCBI taxonomy): domain Eukaryota; kingdom Metazoa; phylum Chordata; class Lepidosauria; order Squamata; family Elapidae; genus Naja; species Naja naja. The sequence continues at coordinate 137,953,081 of CM019150.1, forward strand.
CAACATCTATATGAAGCGCTGGGTGAGATCATCCATGGATTCGGGGTGAGGTATCATCAATATGCTTATGATGCCCAGTTGTTCATCTCCACTCTGAACCAAAGCGGTGATGCTGTCTCTGTGATGTCTCATTTCCTGGATGCGGTGCGGATCTGGATGGGGAAGAACAGGCTCTGACTCAACCCGGCCAAGACTGAGTGGCTGTGTGTACCGGCATCTCAGATAATCCAAGAGGTTCCATCATTGGCCATGGGGGGAGAGGTGTTGCCCCCCATGGATAGGGTTTGCAATTTGGGTGTCCTCCTGGATCCACAGCTCAATTTGGAGGAGCAGGTGGGAGCTGTGACCAGGGGGGCATTTGCCCAGATTCGTCTGGTACAGCAATTGCATCCCTATTTGGACCGAGATTCTCTACTCATGCACTCATGACTTCCTGAATTGACTACTGTAATGCTCTTTACATGGGACTGCTCTTGCGGACCATCTGGAAGCTTCAACTGGTGCAGAATGTGGCCGTGCGGGTAGTGATGGGAGTGTCCCGATACTCCCATGTTACACCCCTCCTGTGTGACCTGCATTGGCTGCCAGTTGCCCTCCGGGTGAGATTCATATATAAAGTCCTACAAGGCTTGGGTCCGGGGTACTTGTGGAAGCGTCTCCTGCCAGCGTCGACTTCCAATCACCCTGTATGCTCCCATGGGCAGGGCCTCCTGGGGGTGCCGTCGGCCAGGCATTATTGGCTGGTGGTGCCCAGGGGTAGGGCCTTCTCTGTGGGAGCACCCACCCTGTGGAATCAACTCCCCTTGGAGCTCCGGCTGGCCCCTGACCTCCATTCCTTTCGCTGCGACCTAAAAACTTGGTTGTTTCAACAGGCCAGCCTGGACTGAATGGGGTGGGGTGGGGTTTTATTGATTTTAGTTTTTAATTGTGTTTTAATTTTTATTGGGCTAATTCAACTGGTTTAATTGTATTTTAATATTTGTATTCTTATTTCTTATTGTAAGCTGCCCTGAGTCCCCTGGGAGAGAGGGCACCCTATAAGTCCAATAAAATAAATAAATAAATAAGTAGTTACTTACCAAGCACATCTACATTATATTAAAGTAATCAAAATATCTTTACCATCCTCAAGGCATGTCACAACTTTTTTGTTTGGAAATTAAAAGTTGAAAAATTTGACATTCCCTAATTTCTTGACTCAGTCAAGTCAAAGTGGCCAGCAATTTTGAGTGGTTCTGGCATAATTCTCCATCATTATGATATAAGGTGCAGTGAGTAATGCACAATACCTGCACAACATTGTAAATGAAAGATTCATACATGATGAAATTTTAACTCTGATAATTTATACTACTTATACCCAGTGCATGATCTAGATGAGAAGTTCAGGTTGAATCTTTCATCTGATTCCCAAGGCCAAGCAACCATGATATGCCACACTTAAAGAACTTTTGCTTCTTTCTTAAAGAGACATTTTCCCCTAAAATATACACCTCTTCTCCAGCAATCATATAATCATATAATATTAGCCCAATAGATTACCAATACCGTAGGTTTTTGGGAAATACTAAATGTGCATGAAGTCCAACACTAGCTAAAACTGGCAGCTGTCCTTTCACATTGTTGTGAACAGATAATAATAATAATTTCATAGATTACAAACAGTAGCAAAATATAAAGGCCTGCTAATAGAAGTAGAACAATTGTGGCAAAAGAAAGCAAAACTATAACAAATAATAATAGGAACCTTAAGTGCAATCTGAAAAAATCTGGAACATACTTGAACATCATTGGCATTGACAAAATCACCACCAGTCAATTGCAAAAGGCATTTTTACTTGGAACAGCTTACATTCTGAGATGATACTTTTAATAATATTAAACAACAACATACAGGTAGTCGACTTACAACTGTTCATTTAATGACCATTCAAAGTAACTATGGCACTGAAAAGAGTGACTTATGACCGTTTTTCACACTTACAACCTTTGTAGCAGCCCTATAATCATGTGATCAAAACTCAGATGTTTGGTAACTGGTTCATAATTATGACTATTGCTATGCCCCAAGGTCATGTGTTCACCTTTTGCAACTTTGGACAGACAAAATCATTGGGGAAGCCAGAGTCACTTAGGTAGATAAAGATGCCAAATCCACTTTAATCTTCTGGCTGACTGGAGTGATTTGGCAAATATATTCCTTTCCACTGCAAAGCAGTCCTATTCCCTAGCAAATCAATTCCCCATTCTTTCTGCTCATCTACTTATATTTCTGTACAAAGAGTGACAGTTGAGGAATGCTCAGAAAACTTCAGCTACTTCAAAACATAACAGCTAGATTGCTAACTAATAACTGTTGCTAGTTGTTTTCCAGGCACAATGTAAGGTGGTTGGCTGGGTTTTTTTTTAAAGCTTGGAATAATTTAGGACACTGCCTATGCTGATACAAATCTCTTCAGACATTAAGATCAACATGACAAGCTTTCATAAAGATGTCCTCCCTTTGCTAAATCCGTTTGTCATGCACAGAGAAGATAGTTTGATATACTGAGAAAAAAAGTAGAATCAGGGATTAAGACACCATAATGTTTTAAGCCAAAAATGAAAGCATCACATTTGCATAATGTGGTCATAAGACAGTAAAGTAGCACTCATATTAGGTAATGCTTGGAATAAATTCCATCACAGAAATAAATCATTTGGTATTTATAAAGAAATATTAAAACTTGTACAAATGATAGCAAAGTGGTCTTTTCTCACATGATGCACTCTAGGTATGTGAGCCAGGGGGCCATGTTGACAGAAAGTATCAGGAAAAGGACAGTTGAGATAGATCGCTAAGTTAGTAAACTGTGCACTGAGTGTTTATTAGAAACAGAAACCTTGAACAATCTTTCCTCATTCTTCATTTTTAATCAGAAATGTGAAGTTTTATAGAACTCTGCTGACATGGTCATCTTAGCCTTTGCTGGACTGTGGGGCATTGAGGCTCACTTCATACGGCCTGTCAGAATGTTGAGAAAAACTGCAAATTGTCAATGTGTCTTTTTTTCACACCAAAGTGCTACAGAACAGTTTTGTCCAATGGCAAGGAAAAAAAAAGATAAATAGTTGCAATGCTCCTTTTTATACAACTAACCCTTTAAGGATTTCTGTAGTTGTTTAATTCCTTTACAAGACTGTAAAACCATTAGGGATTCACACCTGGTACTTGTCCTACATAGATGAGACATCCACACAGAAGAAATAACTCATATGAAAGAACTGTTAGTGAGAATGGCACCTACAGAGCAGTTGAAAGTTTTACAGAACGAAAACAGCCAGAGGAACACATGAGGTCACAATGCATGCCTCCTTTTTTTTCACACATTTCAGTCCTACAGCTGTCTGCTAATAATATACACTATAACAGTTTAAACTGGGGCCTCTTACTCATCTCTTACTTATTCATAACATCTATGCTTACAATCTTTTAAGTATACATACTCTGCATCACTTTTGCATTTGATGTACCAATAACAAAACAAAAAGAGGAGGAGAACAGAAGTAATTATTATGCATGTTTGTATTCTGTATATGTACAACAGTTCTCATTTTAATATTGCCACCTAGCAATGCCCTGGCTACAGAGTTATTTCCAGGGGTGGGATGCTGTCAGTATAACAACTGGTTCGGTGATCACATGCTTTCATGTTCATCGGAGCAAACCAATTCAGTCCCAGATCATCTTCTGGGGTACTTGCGGGAGCGTCCCCTGCCAACATCAAATACCGATCGCCCTGTGCGAGCACACAGGCTGGGACTCCTCAGGGTGTCGTCCGCACGACAATGTCGGCTGGCGGTGCCCCGGGGAAGGGCCTATTCTGTAGTGGCTCCCGCCTTATGGAATCAACTACCTGTTGAGCTCCGGCTGGCCCCCGATCTCTCCTCTTTCTGGCCCGATCTAAAAACCTGGTTGTTCTTACAGGCTGGGCTGGACTGACCTCCTGTGGGGGAGGGTGCGATTTTAATTGGGTTTTTACTGTTGGATTTGGCTTGTTAGGTTTAATCTTTTTTAAATTATTTATTGTTCTATGTTTTTATCTGTGAGCCGCCCCGAGTCCTTTCAGAGAGTGGCGGCATACAAGTCAAATAAAATAAATAAATAAATAAATCTTCGGAGCTAGGGGTTCTCCTGAACTGGTCCAAACTGGCAGAATCCCATCCCTGGTTATTTCCATTTGCAACTGATTTTCCAAAGCACCAGAAGGCAAGACAAGAGGAATGGATGGAAACTAATCAAGGAGAGAAGCTACCTAGAACTAAGCAGGACTTTCCTGACAGTGAGAACAATTAACCAGTGGAACAGCTTGCCTTCAAAAGTTGTGGGTGCCCAATCACTGGAGGCTTTTAAGAAGAGACTGGACAGGTACTTGTCTGGAGTGGCATGGCAGCATTACGTGACGTATTATGACCTTTTCCCCCTTTGCTAAACCAGGCGTGGGTGTGGCTAGCATGTGATGCATCTGGCCCGTGGGCCACAAGTTTGACATAGTAGAGGGGATAGAGGATATATTGGTATAGGCCAGAGGATCCTTCCTGGGCAGGGGGTTGGACTGGAAGGCCTCCAAGGTCCCTTCCAGCTATGTTACAATAACAGAGTAGTATCTTATGGTTCCAAGATTTCAGAAATGTGACTATTTTTTCCTCCCTCCCCAAAAGTGTATTATATATCATTTTATTCCATCCCCCAAAAATCCAGTGACCTTGTTCCCTTAAATTGGGATGGGGCATAGCAAATTCCTGACTGCCAGTAGGAGGGATGCATGGTTTACATGTGCATCCTATTCACATTCTCATTTGCAGTAATCTGAGAATCTGTTGAATGTTCCCTTTCTATATGAACTTCCCAAGGACTCCATGGACCTCTGAATCACAATATTAGTCATACCACAGAGCAGAAAAGTGGAGAATTTTCCTCCTCCTCCCAAGCTGTCAGATAAGGCAAAAAGGGGTGTTTTTATTTCAAATTGTTTGTCAATTCCAGAAAGAATTAGTTGGAATATTTGATCCAGGAACATGTCAAATGTTTGGCGTGACTTTGCATCCAAAGTTGAGTGCCATCTGTAACTCATTGTTAATGCCCAAATGTTCAGTTTCATGGCTTTCCAATTACTGTATATACAACCAGGTAGTGGTTTGGCATACATGGAATTTCATGAGCAGGACTGGGCTTTTGTACCAGACAGAATTGACCTGATTACATATTTACTTGTAGCAGGACACTTTTCCACTCACCATCTCCATTGGTGATTCTGAGTGTAATGAAAAATTAAGGATCACAATAACCGGTAAGATAATTATTTCTCAGAGATAAGACATTCTTATTAGACCAAGTGTATCATCAATAAATATTTCTATATAATGACATGAATAATATAAACAGTCAGTGTAAGAAACAGAGCTGGAAAAAACTTCAACTTAGAATGTTGATTGAAAAGCAATTCAGTCAAATATCCAATCAAATTGGCTTGATGAATCAAAAACCACCATTCAGTTCAAATTGCAAAATCATGTGGGATGTCTATAAATAATTTTGGATGCTTTTTAAACTTCAGATGTGCATTATTAACATCCATATGTATTCCTGATTCATCCAGGCCCAATAAGTTCACTGCAATATATTTTACCTGACAGTTGTCTAATAAACAAGGGCACCAAGATTCTAAATATTTAAATACTAAATAATAAGCTATGTTTACCAAGTCATAGTCAATTCTAAACATATTTCCACAAGAAAGACATCTCAGTGAGATAAACAAGATTTACTTTCTAACAAATGACATTATAATTACAATCTTTCTTCTGCAATGTAAGCAACTGAAAAAAATTAATTTAGGACTCACTCTTTTTTCTAAACCAACCAGAGCAGCTGCTCTAAAGAACATGCAAGTACAAGAAGAAAAGTACACAGACACATACATGCACACTCATGTATATTTACATTTATGTACCAAATGCACATTTATAGAGGTGGGATGTTCTTTTGCTATTTATTCCTTCTACATTACAAATTTTAAGCTTCTGGATTCTTTTTCTTCTCAGGAAAATATGAAAAAGGGATGTCAACCAAGAAATCTATCTGTTGGTCTGTCTATCTATGAATGGCTGAATATGCACATACAAATTTCCCTTTTTCCAAAACATCAGATCAGCAGAAACTACAGCTCAATGTTCTACCAAAGCAATTGTCTATACCAGCAACATTCCATTTTCCAGGAACTGAAGTTCCATCTACAAAAAAGAGGTTTCTTTAAAAATTGTTTAAACATTTTTTTTTTGCAAACATTAAAAATATAGAATTGATGCAGTGCTTTTATTTTCACTGAAATGTTCAGTCATTACAAAAATAAAGTTAAATTTTGGATGTCAATTAAACAAACTTTTTTCACCTGTTAGTGATTTAAAGTCTAAATATAAATATTTCTGCAAGTGCATTTGACTGCAGTATTAATGTATTGTTAAGTTGTATGGTATTTTGCAATAGAGTTGAGGATGCTATTCATTTCAAGAAGCACTGATGTGCCTGACAATACAATTCCTTTCCACATGTGAATATGTAATATAGAAAGTTATCACCAACCCCTCTCCTGGAAAAATGAAGTATCCTAGGAAATATTAAAAAGGCAGAATACTTCTCCTAAAAATAGTAGAAACTCAGAAGCAGAAACTCAGTCCCCCCACCTTTGCTACTGGGCCATTACCCTGGCCTAGACCAGTCTATTTTGCATAACAAAGATCTCCAGGTAGAGCTACAGTACAATTTCCCAAAGCCCTTTCATTACATCATCATCCAGCAAGGCTCAACCAAGCCTGGGACTCAGGCTAGCCTACAGAGTTGCCCCTGCATGGCCCCATGGGAGTCTGACAACCAATCAGAATACAAGCTCAAATTCAAATCCCAACAGAGAGTATAAAACCCAGGCACACTCAGCATATCAGCCCTTCCTTCTTTTCCTTCATCTTGAAGCATGTAATCGTTCTTTTCACTTTGGAGCTCCAAGCCATGTGGTCTTGTCCACCATTAAACCATCTTTCCAAGCAATTCACCATGTTTCCAGTGTCTTTCTTCCCCACTTGGAACTGAACACAGGAGAATATTACTGCCAACAGTAATTTTAAATAAGTACTTCCAGTAATCCTTTTTAAAAATCTTTTGTGCTGCACCTGAAAACCTTCTCATCTCAATTCCCTTCACCTATGAATTTATGCAATTATTTTTGGTATGCTGCGTTCCAAGAAATGGTTCAATCCACAGTTTGGTGTGGTGAGATATATGTGTGTGTTTGCACGCACATATCCATATATTCACATAACTCCAGTCTAGAGCCAAGTAGAAATTTAATTCATAATGCATAATTATGAGCCACGGTGGTGCAGTTGTTAGAATGCAGTATTACAGCTACTTCTGCTGACTGCTGGCTGCCTGCAATTTTGCAGTTCAAATCTCTCAAGGTTCAAGGTTGACTCAGCCTTCCGTCATTCCGAGGTGGGTAAAATGAGGGGCAATATGCTGACTCTGTAAACAGCTTAGAGAGGGCTATAAAGCACTATGAAGAGTTATATAAGTCTAAGTGTTAGTATTTTTCCAGCATTGTATGCTTCCATAAATCTGGTGACACCAAATAATTTGGTACTAAAGAATTTGCTTTAGTGCTAGAGAGTGCTAGAGATAGAAATATGGTTTTGATTAGAAACCAAAGTTTAGTGAGTTGGCATGGCAAGTTATACATAAGGCATTATGCTAAGGAGCTCTGCCTACAATTGACTGTAAGCAAAGAAGTGAGGACACAGTAGAAAGTTGGATCAGGCCTACCAATTTAAACAAATAATGCAAAGCATTTTATCTATCCTTTGCTTGCATCATTGTTATTTAGCAAAGCCTGCATCTCAGGACATAAACTTCCCCCATCCTTACCTCAGTCCTTCTTTGATAGGGGTACTCTCACCAAATGTACTTTGAAGGTTAGTTATTTAAAAGACAAATTGGGGTTTCTACTTGTTACCAATTCAAATGAGGGACAGAGATCTCAACTAGCCCTTTCAACTGCCCTTTTTTCTCTCCTTCATTTCCATTTTTTGAATAACTTAGAAAAGGATGTTACTTCTCATGCCCTGAATTGACAAGCAAAAGCTTTTTGTGACAGCATGTAGTTACTCATGGCTCTCTGTTATCTGTCATGCATACACCCACTCAGACACGTTGTTCTTCCTAGCTCACAGCAAACCCTGAGAGTAAAGACATAGCAAAGGTTTTAAAGACTTTCCCATACAAAAACTGAAGAAACAGAAATAGAGATATAATGGCTGGTACAGCAATATGAACCCTAGGCAGTGTTTGTGGTTTCCAAAAGAGCAGGCCATATGTTCCTGAAATAAACTTGAGTAAGGAGCAATCAGAAAATCCATTTAGGGGAAAAAAAGAATACTCTTGTGAGACAAATCTCTTCAAAATAGATGACTATCATAGAAAGCAGAAGAACACAAAGGGATTGCACGCATTCAGCAGGTGATTTTTCTCCTGTATTAATAAAAAGAAACAAAAATAAAAATGTGTCCCAGGGTTCTGGGTTGAGCCTTCTTGCTAATGGGCGGCGGTTTGCGATTGTCCGCGACCACAGCCCGGCTCTTGCATTGGACAGCTCAATCGTTACGGTTCGGGGCTGAAGCTGCCTCGGAGGGGCAGCGGAGAAAGGGAAAGCTGCCAGCCAGAGTGAGGGGAGCCGCATCTCCCCCTTTTGGGTCTGGTCTTTTCCCTCCGAAGATGACAAGAAGCAGTAGTCAATATGGCCACCTCAAAGAGAAGGTCTCAACTGGACTAAGATCAGTGCAGGAGGAAAGAAAGAAGTTGACAGCAGAGGAACTGGGAGTATCAGATGGTAAGATCAACAAAGGCACCCCGGGATTAAGATAAAGATGAGTTTTTAAAAGAAGAAGAAGAAGCGGCGCAGTGTCAAGTGAAGGAAAAAATAATAAGTAAAATATCTTTGACAGCTATAAGGGGCTTCGAACCAGGAAAGGAAGAAGCCGGTGTAAGAACTTAAGTTTGGGGCTCAAAAAATCCTGAATATTAACATAAAGGGAAAGGGAGAAGATTTTGTGTAACAGAAAGTGCCACTTTGTGGATAAAAATTGGAATTTAAAGAAGGAAAATATCTTGTTCCTTTGTGAATTGGAGTTGTTACAATTTTAAAGAGACACTGAAACAAAAAAGCAAGACCCATAGAAGGTGAAAGTTTGAATTAAAATAAAAGACAGACTGCTGGATTAGTTGGTGATATTGATATAGACTCTGGACTTGGGCTAAGATCTTAGAAAATTTAAAGCAGAAGAAATAAAGAAAATAAAAACTTTGGTGGCCATCCAAGGAATTAAAAATGGAATTTAAAAGTATGAAAGAACTGCTACAGGAAGTGACTGAACTAATTTGGCTCATTGCAGAAGGCATGGGCATGGAAATGGCGAACAAAGAACAAGAAGAAGGAATCTTGGAAAGGGAGGAGCCAGCACAAGGGAAAGCCATTTTAAAGAGACAATTAACACAAAGATTAATACAAATAAAAGGAAAGGAAGGGTGGTTAAAAAATGAAACCTAAGAAAGTAATTAAAAGGGGAACATTTATGAAATTAGACATGCTAGAAAGGTCCAGAAGAAAAGGAGCAGAAAGGCAAAGAGAGAGAGGGGATTCAAATTGGATGGAGAAGGGATATAGCAGGATAAAAGGGAGGAGAGGGAACAAGAAACAAGAGCAGAAGATAGAGAAATACGGGAATTATATAATGAAGAAAGAAACTCGTTTACATAGAGATAATGGTTAATGTATTACGAAGGGGGTTCTGCATGGAGAAGAGGGGTAATAAGAATATATTGTAATCATAAAATGTAAAACAATAGAGGAGGTTACTGACAATTTTTATTAGATGAAGGTTACACTTTTACTTTTTATTTATAAAAGAAAGGTAAATGTTGATTAGATGAATTGAATTAACTGAAATGATTTTTGAAGATGTTTAAAACCAGATTTGTCAGTAACCAAGGTTAGTTATTTTTACTATTATTTTGGAACTATAAACAAACTTTAGGGGGATATGTGTTGCAGAACCCGATTGAAAAGAGATATAATGTTATGTAGCTTTTCTTTTCTCTTTTTCTTTTATTCTATCTTTTGCTTTAAAGGGAATGATTATCACTATGTTAATATGTTAACCACTGAGGTGTCACTTTCAAAGTAGTAAAGGGGGGCAAGTCTAGGTTTTCTTTTTATTCTTTTTGTGTTAAAGCTTGTATTGATTTAGAATTATGGAGAGAATATGTGATGAAAAGGCAAATCTGACGGATAAAAGAAATATGTAAATGATAAAAGAGTATTAACAATGTGAAGATAGTTAAAGGATAGATATGGATAAACTTTATTTTCTATATGATGGGCAAACATATTGTTATTTTTAAGATATATAAACGTTTAAAAATATTTACAATTAATTTGAAATGAAATGGGGGGTTATACAGATTGAGATTAAGATTTGAGACTAGGACTAATTTGTTTGGCCCTTTGTTTGCCAAAAAAATGGAATGGAAGTAAAAATGGGATAAAATAGTAAGTTAAATGTCAAAAATGAATATAGAACTATTGTCATATTTGCATGTAAAAGTGATGACCCGGGAATATGCTGTCTACTGAAAAGAGCCTTATTTGAACCGTTAAAAATTGAATAAAACTTGTTTAAAATAAAAATAAAAAATGTGTCCCTTTGTCTTGGATCAAATATTGTGAAGGCTTGAAGCTCTTATGACATTTTCTGTCTGATATCACTAAAGTTAGGTCCCAATAAATTAGATTGTGTGTGTGTGTGTGTGTGTGTGTGTGTATTCCTTAGAAAATTAAAAGATCAGATGTGTATAATTTGGTGCTTTACCTGGAGGTTCAGAACAAAGTGTAAAGTATATGGGAATGATCTTGGGAGGAAGATGATCTACATCTTAGACAACTCTCATGCAAAAGACATCTCAACCCACAGAAGGAAATGGGTGTGGGAAGCATCTCAGAAGCAACCCTCTCTAGTTATATGGAGAGTACAAGTAAAGGAGGGAAGAAGTATTTCCAGACTTACACAATTCTATTAATGTAATCTTATAATAAAGGTACTGCATTTTCCCCAAAATAAGACCTGGTCCTATTTTCTTTTCGGACCCAAAATAAGCACCAGGTCTTATTTTCAGGAGATGTCTTACCTCATTTACCTTAGGACCACTGTAGCCATGCCTCCTGTGCGCTGACACTTTTTGCACCACTGCCTGACTTCTTCATGTCAAGCCATGAGCATGGCTCACCACAGCTTGCAGTGGGACACCACGAGGCTTGTTCTGCCGTGAATAGTGGCATCGGCACAATGCGCCACACAGTGTCTGGCCACAAGTGGCCACAAGCGTTTGCAGAAGAAGTTGGGCAGTGGTGTGACAGGTGTCTGGGCATGGAAGGTCTGGCTGCAACTGTCCTAAGGTAAGCAGATTTAGGCCTGTGGGGCAACACCTCCCACCCCCTCCCTGGCTTGATTTTTATGCCTGCGCCTTACCCCATCTCGTATAATCAGATGTTGGGCTGGGCCTAACTAGGGTTGTCCGGACTGCTTCAAATATCTGAAGGCAATGGCAGACTGGTAATGGTAATGCAAAGCATCCCAGGAAATGTCAGGATTTAATGGAAAATTCCCAGTTTAGAAGCCATCTTATAGTGTACTATACTTAATTTAGCAGCCAACTTGTAATGTTTTAAAATCTGTTCTAGCTTGCAACACATTTTTTTAAATTTCCCCTGTAAACAGTGTTACCTTGAAATAAATCTCCAGGTTGTCACGTGCAGAAACAACAAATATTTTATCAGTAAAAGAAAAAGAAAACTGAATCAGGTAACCTTTTTTTAAAGTTGGGCAAATAGTTTTTCTTCATGTCTACCCATTCACATCCAATGCTGATAAACAAACTCAGGGAGGTAGTCAGCAACTGACTCAAATCTTCAGCAAACAGCAATTACTGTAGCAGAAAATCCAGTTTCAAGTGGAAAAGTGGGAATAGATGTGTCATCTTTTTTCCCCTCTCACTTCAGACTTTCTTATAGCTTGGATGTAACTTTATTATATTTACAGGAAAGGACAGGGGATACAATAATGAACCAGCCCATAAAAGCACTTAAAGGAACAAGAGAGAGAAAGACTTTCCCATTCACCATCTGATTCATTTACCAACCTCAAATAAGAAACTAGTCTGGCTTCACAAAATGTGTTTGTTCTCTAGCAGTTTTAGATGCTTCGGCCAACTTCCTTGGGAAATCAGTGTAAATATGTGCTACATTATATGGAGTATAAGGGATGCAATTCATTGTGAATTCTAGTTCCTAACAGTGGAGGTCAAAGGTTGTTTCTCCATCTTAGGGCATTGAAAAAAGTGACTTCTAGGACAGTGTAGAACAGGGCTCCCAGCCTGTGGGCCGGAGGTGCTGGCCATGTCTACACCCAAGGAAAAAAGTCCCAATACGTCACATGATACCACCATGACAGCATGAGTTTGACACTCCTGGTGTAGAAGATCTTTCAGGAAGCCCAGTGGTTTCCTTGCTTCTAAGAGCAAATCCTTCCTCCAGAGCCCCACCAAGTTCTACACATATAGGTGAAACTCGAAAAATTAGAATATTGTGCAAAAGTTCATTTCTTTCAGTAATGCAACTTAAAAGGTGAAACTAATATATGAGATAGACTCATTACATGCAAAGCGAGATAGTTCAAGCCGTGATTTGACATAATTGTGATGATTATGGCTTACAGCTCATGAAAACCCCAAATCCACAATCTCAGAAAATTAGAATATTGTGAAAAGGTGCAATATTTTAGGCTCAAAGTATCCCACTCTAATCAGCTAATTAAGCCATAACACCTGCAAAGGGTTTCTGAGCCTTTAAATGGTCTCTCAGTCTGGTTCAGTAGGAATCACAATCATGGGAAAGACTGCTGACCTGACAGTTGTGCAGAAAACCATCATTGACACCCTCCATAAGGAGGGAAAGCCTCAAAAGGTAATTGCAAAAGTAGTTGCATGTTCCCAAAGTGCTGTATCAAAGCACATTAATATAAATTTATGTGGAAGGGAAAAGTGTAGAAGAAAAAGGTGCATAAGCAGCAAGGATGACACAGCCTGGAGAGGATTGTCAGGAAAAGGCCATTCAAAAGTGTTGGGGAATTTCACAAGGAGTGGACTGAGGCTGGAGTCAGTGCATCAAGAGCCACCACACAGAGACGGATCCTGGACATGGGCTTCAAATGTCATCAGAAGCATCTTACCTGGGCTAAAGAAAAACAGACCTGGTCTGTTGCTCAGTGGTCCAAAGTCCTCTTTTCTGATGAAAGCAACTTTTGCATCTCATTTGGAAACCAAGGACCCAGAGTCTGGAGGAAGAATGGAGAGGCACACACTGTAAGATGCTTGAAGTCCAGTGTGAAGTTTCCACAGTCTGTGTTGATTTGGGGAGCCATGTCATCTGCTTGTATTGGTCCACTGTGCTTCATTAAGTCCAGGGTCAACACAGCCATCTACCAGGAGATTTTGGAGCACTTCATGCTTCCTTCCACAGACGAGCTTTATGGGGATGCTGACTTCATTTTCCAGCAGGACTTGGCACCTGCCCACACTGCCAAAAGCACCAAAACCTGGTTCAATGACTGTGGGATTACTGTGCTTGATTGGTCAGCAAACTCACCTGACCTGAACCCCATAGAGAATCTATGGGGCATTGCCAAGAGGAAGATGAGAGACATGAGACCAAACAATGCAGAAGAGCTGAAGGCCACAATTGAAGCATCCTGGTCTTCCATAACACCTCAGCAGTGCCACAGGCTGATAGCTTCCATGCCATGCCGCATTGAGGCAGTAATTGCTGCAAAAGGGGCCCAAACAAAGTACTAAGTACATATGCATGCTTCTACTTTTCAGAGGTCTGATATTGTTCTATGTACAATCCTTGTTTTATTGATTGCATATCATATTCTAATTTTCTGAGATTGTGGATTTGGGGTTCTCATGAGCTGTAAGCCATAATCATCACAATTATGGCAAATCATGGCTTGAACTATCTTGCTTTGCATGTAATGAGTCTATCTCATATATTAGTTTCACCTTTTAAGTTGCATTACTGAAATAAATGAACTTTTGCAAGATATTCTAATTTTTCGAGTATCACCTGTACTGTGGCAGAAGGATGGGTTAGCCTTTACTTAGTGAACATTGCAAAAACTGAGAAAAGCCTTTTTCCCAATTACTGGCCAGACTGCTATCAGATTGGCTGGCTTCAGCATAATCTTTAGGATTGCTTATAATGCTTTTGGCAGACTGTAGGAACAATTTATTTATTTAGCATATGGAATATCATACATGGACTAGCAATGTATAATAACATTTCATCTAGATTAGTAAAATACAATAAAATATAAATGTTAAAAAGATCTCTATGTTCAAATACCAATGTCTAGGCCATCTAACCATTGAAGTGCAACATTGTTCATATACAAAAATAATCAGATACTAGACTGGTATCTGCCCTCAGCTTACAGCTAGCCATGATGTGATCTATAGTTTGATGTGGGACCCTGCAATCACACTGAGGGGAGGATACTCTGCTCCATTTATACAGAGAATCCCAGCAGACACCATATGAGATGTGAATCCTATTCAGGATTGTACATTGTTGATGTGGTACTTCAAAGCCTGGCACCTTTTTTGTGGGGTCATACAAATGTCTTCCTATGACTGGGCAATCAATGACCCATTTGGCTTTCCATTGAGAATCAATGTTAAAGTTGTTGAACAGATGTTGTGCAACTGGCAGCAGGGCTTTCTGGATTTGAGTCTTCCTGCTGGTAAATGAGGAAGTTGGCAATAGGAGTGAGTTGTTCAAAACATTGTAAGAACAATGTTACATGATCAATAGCTAAATTTTGTTTGTTGGTTACAAATGTTCATACCTATATTCTGCTGGATAGTTCAGCGGACTATCCATTGACAGCTTTAAGACTTGTGGACTTCAACTCCCAGAATTCTTCCTCCAGTCATGTTAGCTTGGGAATTCTGGGAGTTGAAGTCCATAAGTCTTAAACTTGCCAAGTTTGAAGACCCTTGATTTACAGAGAGCATAGGCAATGGCCTTGAAGAACAGGAGGAAGAACTACTATCAAGGCAAGGGTCAGATAAGTTGGGCCTTTCCTCTGGATAAAGAAAATAATTTGAGAAAGCAACTCTGACAAACCTTTTTCAAGGATTAGGTTCCTGTTTCATTTATTTAAAAACCCCTATTTAAGCTGGAGATAGATACATTTTTTTCATTCAAACCTTGATCAAACACATCTGAATCCCAATCGTCCCATCTGAAAAAGTTATCAGTATATCAAAAGAAAGTGTGCAGAAGTTATGAGAAGAAAATCACAATTCATACTATTTTGTGTAAGAATACAAAAATCACATTTATTTGATTAAAACAATGACCTCCCAAATAATTGGGAAATTCAAGTTTTTGTACTTTAAAAATTTGCATTTACAATACAATTTTGCTTTTCATTTTATTGCCAGTTTCTTTATTACTAGTGCTTTGCCTCTTGATCAGGGGTTCAGTAAATGCATATAAATATATTTATAGTACACATGTTTGACAGTTAAACTACTTTATATAATAGGGAAAGAGAATGGACAAATAGAAAAAGACAACTAAGTTTTCACAGAACTTGTTTACCAGAAGACACCCAATACAAAATCTCCTGTCTTTCTTGTGCTTTTTTTTGATGGAAAAAGAGGATATGGCACTTGAAAACTTTGCACCAAAAATAAAGGTTCTGTATTCTCTATATCAGGGGTCTCCAACCTTAGCCACTTTAAGACTTGTGGACTTCAACTCCTAGAATTCCCCAGCCAACCATGCTGGCTGGGGAGTTCTGGGAGTTGAAGTCCATAAGTCTTAAAGTGGCCAAGGTTGGAGACCCTTGCTCTATATCATTGTTTCAATATAATAGGGACAAGTTAAATGGATTAAGAACCATAAGATATTCTGGCTTTTGTTTTCTGAAAAAGATTCTGCTAACAGAGAAAATATTTAAGCTACTATGTCTGTAATATGTTCTTTTGGCATACACATAGAGACCATACCTGCACTGGAAAATTCAAGATCCACACGTGATGGCAGCAAAAGGTTTCTACATCACTTCTCTGCTACCTATTGGTGGTCTGGAATATTGCAGACTTAGACACATCCCTAAAGTACAATAATTGAAAGTTTGTTACTGGGGAAAATAGCTAACAACAAAGGGAAGGAGGGTGAAGCATGCAGAAGGAAGGAAGAAAGGAAGGAAGGAGAGAGGGAGGGAGGAAAGAGAGAGAGAAAGAAAGAAAATAGAAATACCAAAGAAAGCATCTTGAAGGCATCTTACCTGTAAAGTTATTTCATAACTAAAAACATAAATTACCCATATTAAAAGGAAAAGCCAACATTATGTTATGGAATACTGGATGAAGCTTCCTGTGTGTCAGCTTTTTGAAGTAGCAAAGTCAAGAAATATTCTGGGAATGGGCTTTATTGCAGTCAGTTAGAAAATAACCAGCTCACTTTTTTTTTTTTTGAGCAAAATCAAGCCAGTGGTATTTTGAGTATTTTTTTTCTTACACTTTCCTCCTTATCAGTACTAATTAATCTTTCTCAAAGTTCCTTCATAATGGTTTATTTATTCATTCCATAGCTCAGATTGACATTCCTTCACACTGCATGATCTTGGTCAATTATTTGGCCTCAGCTGCTCCTATACCATCAGGATGTTTTGAACATTAAAAAGAGGGATCTGTCATCATACATGTTGTCTTATAGACATTTATTTAGGAAGAAGTCTGAAGTATTAATAGGAAGGGAGGGAGGAGGGAGGGAGGAAGGAAGGAAGGAAGGAGTAATATTGATTTTTTTAGGTACTCACAGTCAGTGGTGGGATTCAAATAATTTAACAATCAGTCCTCTGCCCTAATGATTTCTTCCAACAACCAATTCATCAAACTGCTCAGAATGTTAACAACTGGTTCTCCCCAAATGGTGCAAAATGGCTGAATCCCACCACTGCTCACAGTCAGGGTAGAATGGGGCAGTGTAAATATAGTAAAATAAACCAAACAAATTGAATTAACAATGTACCCAAGAGAATCTCTTTGACTGAAAGACAGATCAGTGTTGAAGGAAGGGAAAAAAACTAGTTGAGAGGTTGGGGAGAGGAGAACAGTCTTATGCAGGCTATTAAATAAATCTAATTAAGTATGGAGAACAGTATTTGTTTGCATGTATGCATATATTTTTTAACATCTAAATATTTATGGCTACCTGTAATGACAGAATCTCTTTCAATTAACTTGCAACAACAATGCCCTACAAATAAAAACACAATACAATTTGACAGAAAGTGAGTACATGGAATCCAATGCTGTTTTTGCTGGCCAATTTTCTTCAATTACTACCTGGGATTTTCTTGACCCTTGCAGTTCCTCAGGCAATTTAAAATCTTCCTTTTTTGTAAGTGTTTTGTTTATCTGAGCAGGAGACCAAAATATGCATCGAAAAGGAGAGGAATAAAAAGTTCTCCACTCAAATAGACTTTTGCTCAATGAATACTGCTCAAAGCTAAAATTGCAAACATTAAAATAAAATAATTTTTAAAAAAACCCTCAAATCCCACCTTAGGAAAAAAACAATTATAATAAATGGTTCTTTTTTTTACTATGCTAATTATTTCTTATTACATCCTGGCAGATATGTGTACACTCCCAAGATATTTGATCAACTAGAGTATCACTGAGTACTTGTAAAGACCATCAGCATCAACTAGTGGCATGAGAAAGTAGTCAACAAAGTAGTGAGGGGGCAGCCAATTTTTTAAGCCTCTCGTTCAGATCAGGTGTGTTAGCAGGGATGGGCTGCTGTGGGTTCACGTGTGTTTGGGCGATTCTCTAGCTAAGATTCTGTGCAGTTCAGTGAACCCCACCCCTGGCTGGCCCACCCCACCCCACCTTGACCCTCCCAGGAGTCCCCATGCAGCATGTTTTGGATGCCAGGTAAGTACAGGGCCCACACGGAGGCTCAGGGAGAATGAAAAAAGGGCCTAGTGGAAGTTCTGGAAGGCAGAAACAGGCCCATTTCTGGCCTCCAGAGGACTTCTGTAGCCCGGGGAAGGCTGTTTTTGCCCTCCTGGAGGCTTGGGAAAGCCTCTGGAGTCCAAGGAGGGCAAAATCACTCCTTACCATGGTGCAGGAGGCTGACTAGACCACACTCACCATGGCCATGCCCACTCAGCAACCAGGTAGAGAACCGGTTGTTGATATTTTTGAAGCCCACCCCTGTGTGTTAGTATCTTCTGACTTTGTGCATGATAAATGGAGCACTGAGTAAAGGATAAAGGGAACTGAAACTGAACTAAAGTTTTAGTAAAAACATCAGGAAAGTAACAGGATGGTGGGGCTTGGCATTAACATTCCTCTGAGAAGGATTGGTTTATACAGAAAATCTATCTAACTATACGGTCCTTAAGAATCATCACCAATTTGATGGCATATAATCAATCAAACAGCTGGGAACATTCAGAAGCTTTGCAAACTGCACAACCAGGGTCAGATAATTAGGCAATTAGAAAAATCAGAAAATCTTTGCTGCTCTGTCATATGGCACATCTGATTATGAAGGACTCTGAAAAGGCATTAGAGAGCCATGGTGGTGCAGTGGTGAGAATGCAGTACTGCAGGCTACTTGTGCTGACTGCCGATTGCCAGCAGTTTGGCAGTTCGAGTCTTACCAGCTCAAAGTTGACTCAGTCTTACATCTTTCCAAGGTCGGTAAAACAAGGACCCAGATTGTTGGGGACATTATGCTGACTCTGTAATCTTCTTAGAGAGGGCTATAAATCACAGTGAAGTGGTATATAAGTCTAAGTGCTATTGCTATTATGTGAAAATGTTGTAGCCTGTGGTCCAGTGTGAGTGCCTCACAAATTCTTGCCCAAGTAACTTAATCCAGACATGCTAAAATAGGTCTCAAAGTATTTTTCCTTGTCTTTAGCCTTAGTCTGTTGGTCTGCCTGTACTATTTTTTAAAATGAATTCTAACAGAAAATTGGAAAGGATCCTGCTTGATAATTTGGCTTTGAATATAAAGTATCTCAGACCACTGCCAACCGAAGAACTAAGTAGTACTTCCCACTGGCTTCCTGAACCACTTGTATACTGTTCTACTTTGAAAATTGCGCAGCTAGGAAGATTTCCTTTTGAATAGATTCTCTTCAAAGATATTAAGATGCAGGTTTTACTGAGAGGAAATGTTACTTCATTAACGCATACTGTGAAATGTTATAGTGGAAAATGAGCAGTTTAGAATAGTTGAGTCCCTAAGTATCTCAAGAAGAATAAATTGCTTGAATTTTCTTGTTTGCTGCATCATTATTATCATCATCATCATCATCACCACCACCATCATTGTAGCAATTTGTTTATAAGTAAAAATAAAATCTGAAAAATAATCAATTTGAGTGATATAAAGTAGCAGCTCCAACTCTAATTCAATGTACTTATTACTCTTCCTATTACTGTTAGCATTAGAAAGCACCCTGCAAAGTTTTAATAGCAATGTCTGAGTAACTGCTTAAAATAGAACTCACATTTCTTCTTCTGCCTTGAAAAAAGGAATAGCCAATATACCAAGAAACTTCAAAGTTATTTTGATCTCCTTTGAAGTTTCTGCAATCAGCTTTTGCTAAATAAACTTAATGCAGACTCCCACATCTGGGATTTTGCTGGATTTTTTTTCCCTTTCCCTTGCAGCCTTCAGTCTGCTGATTTGGAAAAGAGGAGACTTTTAGGAAATAGTGTACCCTATGTTGACTAGGACAGACTTGTCCAATGTTGTCATTCTCCTGGTTTGTGAATCTGAGCTTCCAGGATTTCATAAGGAATCATGGAAGAAAATTCTGAAAGTCTGAGGGAGCATAGAATATAGAATAACAAAGTTGGAAGGGGCCTCGGAGGTATTCTAGTCCAGTTGTCACCAACCGGTGGTCCACAGCCTACCGGTGGTCCACGAGAAAATTTTGGTGGGCCGCAGAGAAATGTCACCCTCAGAGCACCCCCCAAAGCAATTAATCCAGGCTGCACAGAAACACAAGACTGCACTGCCCACATGGCCCACGGGAACCCTCCCTGCCCACTCACACCTTATCTGGCAAACTTGACTGCTAAATTGCTATTTTTCCTTTTTTTTCCTGACCATCAGCTGTTCTGCTGTGCCAGGAGATTTAGATTAGCTAGAAAGCAGGAAATGGTTGGATTTCTTGTTTCTAGCTAGTCTTTAGATCTTTGGCTCTGCTTTTAAGCACAGCCAAACCTCCCTTAGGACTGAAGATTCTATTATTCAATGCAGACTCACGGCAAGCAAATTTTATGTGACAGACTGAGCTAGCTGATGGCAGATAGATAGATCTCTGAATGAATCTGTGATTCTGTGAGCAACTCAATCTGCCTGCCTGCTTTGCCTGATTTTGGGTAAAACCTGGATCTAAGCTGATCAATGTGCCTGCTCCAGAGGACTCCATCCTCTGTTTGTACCCTGTAAGAATGAGGGCCTGTGATTTGAGTTATTTCAGCAGGAATCCATGAAAGCTCACCCATAAGGTTCTTAGCATAAACAAAATCACCCACACTGAACGTGTGAACTTTGCTAGTGGAATCTAGTGGTGCGTTGGGTGCATAAGTGGGATGAAGGCAGTCAAGGGAAGACCTAAGTTTCCTACCCATCAACAACTCTGCTGGGGATAAGTTAGTTGATGGGTTAGGAGCGATGTGCTGAACACTAAGAAGTTTTTCAACTTTCTCAGTGATGTCCCTAGGACCCAATTGCTGAAGCTTTTCCGTGGTAAAACGTACCATTCGTTCAGCTCGGCCGTTAGCCGAAGGGTGCCCAGGGGCTGTCAGGGCATGTCTGATACCCAGTTGTGCTAGATAGGATTCAAAAGGATTGGATGTAAATTGAGGGCCATTGTCAGAGACAAGAACATCAGCTAACCCGTGGGTTACAAAAAGCTTTTTAAACTGCTTGATGACAGCATCAGTTGTGGTGGATGCCATAGGGATTACCTCTAGCCATTTGGAATATGCATCTACTATAATAAGGAAGGTGTGCCCTCTGGTAGGGCCAGCAAAATCAATGTGAATCCTAGACCATGGGCTCCTAGGACATTCCTGTTCCTGTTTGGGGGCGAGAGGTGGGGCAGGCCTGACTACCTGACAGTTGGGACAAGATGCAACCCAGTTTTCAACCATTTTGTCAATACCTGGCCACCATACATAACTCCTGGCCAATCCCTTCATTCTGACAATTCCCGGATGACCCTCATGTAACATTTCCAAAACCTCTTTTTGTAGTTTTGCAGGAATAACCACCCTATTACCTCACAAAATACATCCTCTTAATACAGATAATTCAGTTTGCCTGGATTTGAAAGGTTGGGCGAGTTGAGGTAGATCTTGAAGTGGCCAACCCTTCTTAATCCAGCCTATAACAGGAGCCAATAAAGTGTCTTTGGCAGTCTCTCTGGCAATTTGAGCAGCATGTACTGGAGGCTTGGCAACAGTTTCTAGAAAAAAGGTATGAGTCTCAGGAACAGGGTCCTCAATGTGTGAAGGAAGTGGGCAGCGACTCAAAGCATCTGCATGCCCAATGTCTTTACCAGGTCTGTGGATCAGTTTGTATGAATAAGCAGCAAGAAATTCAGTCCATCTCAGCATTCTTGGTGACAGGATCGTGGGCATTGGTTTGTCCTCTGCCACAATACCTAAAAGAGGTTTGTGATCTGTGACAACAGTAAATGTTCTCCCATATAAATACTCATGGAATTTCTTGACAGCTGCTACAATTGCCAAGGCTTCCTTATCCAGTTGGCTGTAGTTCCTCTCTGCTTTAGTCAAGGTGCAAGAGTAAAATGCAATAGGAGCTTCCCTCCCACTGGGAAGCATATGGCTCAATAGCCCCCCCCACTCCAAAAGGGGAGGCATCACAAGTCAGAATAACAGGAAGATTCTCAGAGAACTGTATCAGCACAGCATCAGACGTGATTTGTCTCTTGATATTGTTAAATGCAGCTTGTTCCTTCCTCCCCCAGACCCAAACAGATTTCTTGTCCAGCAACCTATGTAGAGGTTCTGCAATGGTTGCCTTCTGAGGTAGAAACATATGATAGAAGTTAATGAGTCCAAGGAAGGCTTGCAGATCTGTTTTGCATTTTGACCTGGGGGCTTCTTTCATTGCCTGAACCTTTGCTTCTGTGGGGTGGATGCCATGTTTATCAATCATGTAACCCAAGAATTCCACTTTATGTGTTCTAGGTGTGCATTTTTCTTCTTTGACTATTAACCCCGCTTTTTTGAATCTGGTTAAGACTTCCCTGAGTCTCTCGTGTAACTGAGTGTCATTTTCAGCAGAAATTAAAACGTCATCAAAATAGGGCACCACCCCTGGCAATCCTTGTAACATTCTTTCCATAAGGCTTTGGAAGATGCCTGGTGCCAATGCTTACTCCAAACTGCAACCTTTTGCATTTGAAAGCACCTCTATGGGTTACAATGGTTTGGGCTTCAGCAGTGGCATCATCAACTGTTAATTGTTGATATGCCTGTGCCAGGTCCAACTTGGCAAAAACTGTGCCCCCTCCAAGGGAATGTAATAAATGATGCACTACTGGAACTGGATATGCTCTGTTGTAGCGCATGGTTCAATGTCCCCTTGTAGTCTCCACAGATTCTCACAGACCCATCAGCCTTGACTGGTGTGACTATGGGTGTCTCCCACCTGGAGTGATCAGTGGGCTTTAAAACCCCTTGGGCTATTAGTTTATCTAATTTTGCATCAATTTTTTCCTTTAAGGCAAATGGGACCCTTCTGGGTTTTAAATGGATTGGTTGTACCTTGGGATCTAGGTTAAAGGAGATAGGGGTCCCCAAGTACTTGCCTAATCCATTGCTGAAGACCTCTGGAAACTCAGACTTCAAGGCCTCTTCCCACTCAGTGTTGCTCACATGATTGATGCCAGTCACCTCGATGCCCAGTGGGTTGAACCACTCAAGGCCCAGCAGACTTGGCCGGTCCTTGTCCATGATGGTGAGTGGTAGGCGTTTGGTGTGGCCTTTGAACTTCACGTTGAATTCTCTTGTTCCAACTACTGGAATCTTGTTCCCTTGGTAGTATTTAAGAGTCAATGCTTGCTTCTTGAAGTGCTTCTTCTGGATGTTGGGAAGAAGACTGTGAATAGTGTCCCATGACACCATAGATAGGTATGAGCCTGAGTCCACTTCCATTTGGCAAGGTCTTCCTTCAATAAGTACCTTGACATGCACTTTTCTACTTCTTAAGGGTGATGAATGACCAATGGTGACTGTTTGATGAGTTTCATTCTTCCCATTTGCTTCTGTATTGCGCCCCATTTTCTCACTGAAGTTGTTAGGCTTGAATTCTTTGTCTTTGCTTGTAGCAAACTTTCTTCTGATGGGTGGAGTTCTGGATGATTTGCAGACTCTTGCTAGGTGTCCTCTTTTATCACAACGGAGGCAAATGGTGTCTAAAAACTTGCATTCAGTGTGGGGGTGGCTTCCCCCACACCCTCTGCAGTAGAAATCTTGCCTCTTTCTTCCCAGCTCTTTCTTTTTCCACTCCATTCTGAGTCTGTAAATTCCTTCCTCCACCTCACTACAGTCTGACTCAGAATCTATTTGCTCACAATGAGTTGTGGACTTTTCCACATCAGAATGGCTTGTGGCCTTTTTGATTTTCTTCATGGCCACTGCTGAGGACTTGGTAGCTTCTGCTGAAGAGGCCTCTTCTATTGCTTCCTTCAGCGTGATCTTAGGTCTTAGTAATAACTTGCTCTGAAGCACCCTGTCTTTAAGGCCCAGAACAAATCGATCGCGCATGGCCTCTTCTAAATTGTTAAATTCACATGCACCCCCAATGTCTCTTAAACTTGCCACGAAGTCATTTACGTTTTCGCTTTCCCCTTGATCCCGACGGTAAAACTCGTGTCTCTTAATGAGGCACGATACTTGTGGGGCATAATGGGCTCTTAAAAGCTTTTCTAAATTCCATTACCTTCACGTCTGCAGCTCCCGCCAATGCCTTCGCCATCTTGAAAACTGCCGGACCACAGTGCGTGAGAAAGACCGCCCACTTCCGCTTCTCAGAAATGTCGGCGAGATCGTTTCCTTCCAGATACATTTGGAAACGATCTGCATACGACTCCCAGTCTTCTGCCGTCGGATCGAATGGGGCTGGGGGGGGGTGTTCAGCGCAGCCATCTCTCTTCTTCTGTTCCGCGTTGCCTTCTTCTTCAGGGAGATCCCACCCTCGTCACCAGTGTTAAGTTTGCATGAAGAGACAGACGTGGAGTGCTTCAAGCTCTTTGTTTATTAGTGACTACAGCTCAGAATGGACCCACTTTGGCTGGGCTGCAGCTGCTACTTATAGCCAGCAGCCGCACTTGCCAGCCAATCAGAGTGCAGGGTTTTTCCACACTTTTTAAACCAATCATTTCTTACATTTTACAAGAACAGTTCAAACTAAACCAATGGCTTCAAATCTACATACATAACAGTTCCGGTCTCTGAAATCCGGTTTTCATACTCTTTTCATACTGTTCCCACTCAATTTATTATCCTCTTTTGACACCAGAATAATCAGTAAAAGCACACAGACACACCTCTTTTAACAAAATTAGACAACTTTAATTCTATGCTATTTTTGTGATATTTGTGGACTTTTATTACCTTAGCTGTTTAAGTGTGTTGTTTTATTCTTTGATTCTTTCTATTATTCTTATTGATTGTGAGCTGTTCTGAATGTATATAGCTGAAGGGTGAGATAAATAAATAAAGCAAGATAGTTCAAGCCATGGTTTGCCATAATTGTGATGATTATGGCTTACAACATAGATTCTCTAAGGGGTTCAGGTGAGGTGAGTTTGCTGGCCAATCAAGCACAGTAATCCCATGGTCATTGAACCAGGTTTTGCTGCTTTTGGCAGTGTGGGCAGGTGCCAAGTCCTGCTGGAAAATGAAGTCAGCATCCCCATAAAGCTGCTCTGCAAAAGTTGCTCTCATCAGAAAAGAGGACTTTGGACCACTGAGCAACAGACCAGGTCTGTTTTTCTTTAGCCCAGGTAAGACGCTTCTGATGACATTTGAAGCCCAGGTAAGATGCTTCTGACGACATTTGAAGCCCATGTCCAGGATCTGTCTGCATGTGGTGGCTCTTGATGCATTGACTCCAGCCTCAGTCCACTCCTTGTGAAAGTCCTCAACACTTTTGAATGGCCTTTTCCTGACAATCCTCTCCAGGCTGCGGTCATCCCTGCTGCTTGTGTACCTTTTTCTTCCACACTTTTCCCTTCCACATAACTTTCTATTAATGTGCTTTGATACAGCACTTTGGGAACATGCAACTTCTTTTGCAATTACCTTTTGAGGCTTTCCCTCTTTATGGAGGGTGTCAATGATGGTTTTCTGCACAACTGTCAGGTCAGCATTCTTTCCCATGATTGTGATTCCTACTGAACCAGACTGAGAGACCATTTCAAGGCTCAGGAACCCTTTGCAGGTGTTATGGCTTAATTAGCTGATTAGAGTGGGATACTTTGAGCCTAGAATATTGCACCTTTTCACAATATTCTAATTTTCTGAGATTGTGGATTTGGGGTTTTCATGAGCTGTAAGCCATAATCATCACAATTATGACAAATCACGGCTTGAACTATCTTGCTTTGCATGTAATGAGTCTATCTCATATATTAGTTTCACCTTTTAAGTTGCATTACTGAAAGAAATGAACTTTTGCACAATATTCTAATTTTTCGAGTTTCACCTGTATAGTTGACAGCTGAACAAAACATGAGCAATACCTTTGATGACTGACGCACCACATATTGATGTCCACTCATAAAATGGCAGGTGAGGATGGCAGGTGGTGAATGTATTTGACCGTAGAATCTTACAATTCAAATCTGGCTCTAGAATAGTCCCTTCCTGAAAATTGTGTCAAACACATTGACAGGTATTTTTCACATCTGTAAAGTGCCCAGTCCTGGCCCATCTTTCATGTATAGGAACGGGCATTTGAGAAATCTCTGCATCTGAGCTAAAGGCAGCGGTGTTTTCTTTGCAGAAGTTCAAGCACAATTGCCAAACAGCAAGGGATAGGAAAGGGTTTCTTTGAAGTATGAATGCCCCTTTACATAAATAATGGCTGAAGAGCTGCATTGCGTAATTAAAGATGAATTTGTTTAAAAGCATTCGCAAGTGATAAAGTTCCATTTTATACAGATCTATTATGTGTATGTGTATGTATATTTGTGAATACATACACATACAATGGATATATATCTCTGTGTGTGTGTGTGTGTGTGTGTACACGTACATATACAAACTGCTATATACATATACACACACACACAAACATACATAAATATATTTTCAAAAATTCTTGGGAATTACATTAAATGTATTAGAATCGGAAAGTATGTAACAACAATAATAGAGATGATAGATAGATAGATAGATAGATAGATAGATAGATAGATAGATGATAAATAGATGATAGATAGAAAGATAGATAGATAGATGATAGGCAGGCAGGCAGACAAACAGAACTACTGATGCCATTGTCAGCATGGATCAACAAAATATTTATTCTCTGTAGCATCTTCAGAAAGTCTTATAACTCAATAAGTTCACATACCATATGCTGCTGATCATTTAAATGCACATGCACACATTATATATGTGCAGACAAATCTATAGAGATGCAGATCTGTTGGGGGGGAGGAACAGAGGGAAGTTTGCTCAAATAAGCAATGAAGTTCAAAAGTGCAGATGTTCATTTTACAAATGCAAACACAAGGACATGGGAATGTGATTGCTTATGTTACTGGAAAATGCCTGGGTGGTAATTTTTCAGAGTGCAATTGCTGCTCAGTAGCTACATGATAGATTGCACAATTGTAATGTCCACTGTGTTTAGAATTTGAGCAGAAAAGGATATAGCTCATACATTTGGAATCAGGAGAAGTCAAAAGACCACCTGATTTTGGTAGCCAAATGCAGAATAGTGTTGGCTCCCCTTGCAGATATCATTTTTTGTTTCTTAGCCCTTCATCTTTGCACTAGTTCAAACCCTTGTTCTTTTGCGTCTGTGCAGACAGTATTTTTGTTTTTATCAATCAATAATTTCCTGCCCATAAGCTTCTTCCTTCTGCTTCTTTGGCATTTTGCTTATTTTCCACTCAGGTTTACAGCAGGATTTTATCACAAAGCCCAATCCATTCAATTCCATAATCCCTTAATCGGTTTTACAATGCAAATTACAAACTCTACACCATGATTTTCCTTGCCTAGATAAGTCACAAGTTTTTTTCACCTAGTAATGTTCTACAAATAACACTGGCAGAGATTTAACTTTATCACACCTTGTGGTCACTGGAAAGTGGAAGTTGAAATTCCTCTATCGAATCAAGGACAGTATTTTTAGAGGGAAAAAGTGCAAAAGAACTAGTTTGGTATGTTTTGTAAGTGAAGCATGGACTATAATTCCTGTGAAGATTAAGGATGCCCATATGTGGATTGCAAAAATCTGCATGGCCCCCATTCATCCATTTTGTATTCTAATTCTGTACAATGTAGTCTTTCCCCTTTTTGAAATATGTTAAATGGACCTCCAGAATGTCAGGTTTCAGATCCAAAACTAACATGGGTTTAGTTTATTTGGACATAATCCAGAATGTTGTCATTCAGAAAGGTTCAAATTCTGCCAAGCCTAGAAGCATAACAATTTAATTGAAAATGTATTTAAAACAGTTACTGTTTATTCTTCTTTTCACTGGCTCTACACTTCTTACTTCATCCAAACAATCATTGGTCTCAGAGCCAGAAACTCATAAAAGAACGTGGTTCCCACTAGGCCTAAAGACAGCCCTGAAAGAGTTGGCAGCTCTTTGTATATAGAACAGAAACTTGGACTAAATCTAATTAGTCCAAATTTTATGTTCCATATAATCAATCAAAGATGTGAAGGATGTAGCTTGGAAATGATCACTGGATAGCAAAAATAGATCAAAGACTAGGTAACAGTTTAAAAACATAGCCAACAAAATGAAGTGAAACTTAAAAATAATTTTTGGTGCCAAATCTATGCACATACATTCTAGGAAAACACACTGTATATGCAATAAGTAAAAAGCAGTAGTTTGAGATGCTATCAAAACTAACCGTGCTTGATTCCATGACTGTGGCTGCCATCTTGATGTTTTAAGCCCTTTCCTGGATAATCTCTGTCTGCAATGCCTGATAATAAAAAAAGAAATAACAATCTTATATCAGCATCATGAGTAGTAAAAAAGTAGAAAAGTCATTATTTAACAGCCCATTCTGATGTTTAATAAATATGTATTTGTTATAGAGGATGAAACACAATGCATAGTAAATGAAGGATAACCTTCAGAAATTATACACGTAAATCCCTCATTGTATATTTATGAAAACAAAGCAACCTAACAACTGACAAAAACTAGGTTGAAGCTTGCCAGTTTCTTTTCTTGAAAAGAAGATTTTTAAAAGCGTAATATTCCTTTACAGTTTTTATAAACACTGCTTCAGATGCATCCTGGTTGTAAAAGAATGCTAAGCTTCTATTGTGATATACTATTATGATGGAAACTCTTGTTAAAGATATACAGAAGAATGCTGCAAAATTATAAACAATATAAATCACACATACATTCTCCTTCGTTTAATAAGGATGGCATTACAGTTGTTTGTCCTTTAAAGCAACTGTAGCTAAAGAGACTAAAATGTCATGTTTCTGTTCACTTTGATTATTGCATTAATATTTTACTAGTCAAATACTTTAATTGTATAACCTAAAATATTGAACTTAGGTGATGCTGAATTTTAATTCTTTTTAAAAATGTATTTGTCAACTACAATTATTTTTTATTAAGCCTAAAGATAAGTTTGAGATAACACTAAAGACCACAAGTTCTAGTCCCATGTTAGCCATAAAAGCTAGCTGAGTGATTGGGCCAGTCACTCTTTCTCAGCCCAACTCAACTTGCAGAGTTGTTGTGGGGAACATAGCAGGAGTAGTGGATGGTTGGATATGTTCACCACCTTGAATTATTTGTAAAACAATTAAAAAGCAGTATATTACAAAATAAAATAAACTAACAATCCTTCTGAGGCTTTTGTGGGTGACAGGGCTTCCTATTAGTAGAAAGTTGCTTAATGTCTTGCCTCAGTCAGGGGCCTTCCCCTTTCTCAAAGGTGATCAGTTAATTGCTGAGACACTATTATTATGAAGAAATTTAAAATTGCATCTCTACCTTCGTTCCTACCTCTACTTGGTTTTTTTTGAGGAAATCACTAGAGAAATGAATAGAATATGAAATTAAAATTAAAAATGGACATGGAATGTTATTTGATCACTATTTGATCTGTCATCTGGAAATAATAACAAACAATCACATTGAATGACTCAGTTTTCTCAGTGTTTAAAGCAATAAAATGGACTGAAGATCAGTTCTAAGCTTCTGATAAACTGGTGAATAGAAATCAGCGTAATATGAAACTTCCCTAAATGATAATACCTAGTTTAGTTTTTTGGCTTGACCCAGAAAATCACAATTAAATAATGTTTGAACCATGACTTAGCTTGATGCATGAAAAATGTTGCTAATAAATAGGAAATTTGTGTGTGTGTATCTTTGTGTGAGTGAGAGAATGAGTGAGTGAGTGAGTCTGGGAGAGGGAATAAGATAGTGGAACTTCTGCTTTGCAGTAGAGTTCAGTTGATTCATAAGCTGTCCTCAGCTTACATATTTGTAAGTAAAGTCAAACATGAGAAAATGTTCTACTTTTTATGGTTTCTTTCTCTACAGATAAGTTGATTACATATACAGAGAAGGGGAAGAAGCACAATAACTCAAACTTATTTTGCTGAATCTAGCCCAGTGCTGTCTTTTGTATTGTCAGTAATTTTCTAAACTGCAGGCTGTAGGGTTTCCTAACCTGAGACCTTATTACTAGAGATGTTGATAACTAATCCTGAGATTACACCTGCCTCATAGACCCTTCCACTGATCTTTAGCCCTACCACTGGAGATTATGAAACCAGTTATATCTAAATAAGAAAGATATTCCCCATTAGTAAAAGCAGTAGTTTATTTTATCACAAATGGATGAGCAGCATTTAAATTATTCAAAAACTTTCTCACAAATTCACCACATTTTTGTGGGTTTTTTAATATTACAAAGACTAGTTTATGTAGGGCTTAAAAAACTAAAGTTAAGAGCATAACCTTGAAGAGCAAGCATGTAACTTAAATAAATGGTAATTTATTGCTCCTTCAACAGGGCAAACATTTTTTTATTGCACCCTCCAAGTTACATTAGACTTCGTTTTGTTTATTGTATGGTGGCAATTTATTTTAAATGAAATTAAAAGGAAAGAAAATTGAAAGAATCCAAGAGGCAACAATTAATAAAAATGTAGAAATGTGGGGAAGGGTGTGCAGGGCAGAGTTTGATATTCAACAGATGATTGAGAAATGTATACATGAGAGAATGAACCTTTATTGTATATCAGTTGATCTGGAGAAAGTTTACAGTTAAGCTTAATAAGCTTCAGTTTTGCATGAATATAAAGTTGAAGGTTGGTTCTCCTTAAATGGTTCATGATAAGCCAAGAAGCCAGAAGAATAAATGGAATGCCTAATAAACGGTTTGCTAGTGAGCAGTGAGTGATAAGTAGGTGTCTTCTTCATTATTTAATGTGTTAATAATATATAAAACTGACTGATGAAGCAGACCAATCAGAATAGAAGCAGCATCATTCTCTAACATCATTCTCTAACTAATAATCAACTGATTTTTTCCCCAAGAAGCCTCTAATCAACAATCGATCAGAAATACTGTAAGGCGATCTCCGTATTTGAACCACTGCACTAAGGAAGTTGTGCTGTATCCTAAGCTAACATAACCTAATCCCTATTTTGTATTGATTATCTTAAGCCTGGAAAACCTCAAGAATGTATGCAAGGAACACTTGTTGTAACATTAAAGCTGCATTGGTTTTGAATGTTAATGGGGGTATATTATGCAGGTGAACTAGGAATGTAATAAGTTAAAATGAAAAAAAAATGTTCTGACTCTAAGTGTTTGAATGAATTTTAAAGTCTTCCAAATTGTCTGTTTGGAGTTTAATAAGTTACTCAGTGCCTTTAAGGAGATGACACCTGTTAGATTTGCATGAAGAGTCAGACGCGAAGTGCTTCAGTGAAGAGCTTATTAGTGACTACAGCTTGTAAGAGACCCAATTTGGCTGGGCTGCGGCTGCTACTTATAGCCAGTAGCCGCAGTTGCCAGCCAATCAGAGTGCAGGGTTTTCCCGCACTTTTTAAACCAATCATTTCTGACATTTTACAAGAACAGTTCAAACTTAACCAATGACATTCAAACCTGCATACATAACACCTCCCACTAGATTCAGTCCATACTCAAACCCCAACCTATCTAATGTATTCTTTTAAATAGGTGGGGCTCTTACGTGTACGTTGAGACCTTCGTGGTTCAGAAGTTTTAATGTTCTCACCCAGTGTGTCTGTTGACATTTCCCTAGTTGGACTTCCTGTGAAAGAAGACCCTGTTTGATTGTTAGAATCTGGTCTCTCCTCCCAACCCATCTCCAGCCCAATGTCAGCACCCAAGTCAGGTAGTGATGTGCAATCTTCCACTTGTAAGGATGGATTTTGGCATTGTGACAGGTTTTGGGATGGTTCCTGTTGTAATGGCTCATTACACATGGGGTTGATTCTTGTTTGCTGATTATCCTCATGTTCCTCCCCCTCCCCTAGAAAAGCATTAGGTATGGGAACTAGAGAGGAACAATTGCGATGTTCCTGAGGTAACCTGGATCTAAGCTGATCAATGTGCCTGCTCCAGAGGACTCCATCCTCTGTTTGTACCCTGTAAGAACGAGGGCCTGTGATTTGAGTTATTTCAGCAGGAATCCATGAAGGCTCACCCATAAGGTTCTTAGCATAAATCACCCACACTGAACGTGTGAACTTTGCTAGTGGAATCTAGTGGTGCGTTGGGTGCGTAAGTGGGATGAAGGCAGTCAAGGGAAGACCTAAGTTTCCTACCCATCAACAACTCAGCTGGGGATAAGTTAGTTGAAGTTTTTCAACTTTCTCAGTGATGTCCCCAGGACCCAATTGTCAAAGCTTTTCCTTAGTAAAACGTACCATTCGTTCAGCCCGGCCGTTAGCCGAAGGGTGCCCAGGGGCTGTCAGGGCATGTCTGATACCCAGTTGTGCTAGATAGGATTCAAAAGGATTGGATGTAAATTGAGGGCCATTGTCAGAGACAAGAACATCAGGTAACCCGTGGGTTACAAAAAGCTTTTTAAACTGCTTGATGACAGCATCAGTTGTGGTGGATGCCATAGGGATTACCTCTAGCCATTTGGAATATGCATCTACTATAATAAGGAAGGTGTGCCCTCTGGTAGGGCCAGCAAAATCAATGTGAATCCTAGACCATGGGCTCCTAGGACATTCCCATTCCTGTTTGGGGGCGAGAGGTGGGGCAGGCCTGACTACCTGACAGTTGGGACAAGATGCAACCCAGTTTTCAACCATTTTGTCAATACCTGGCCACCATACATAACTCCTGGTCAATCCCTTCATCCTTACAATAACAGGATGACCCTCATGTAGCATTTCCAAAACCTCCATTTGCAGTTCTGCAGGAATAACCACCCTGTTACCCCACAAAATACATCCTCTTAATACAGATAATTCAGTTTGCCCGGATTTAAAAGGTTGGGCAAGGTGAGGTAGATCTTGAAGAGGCCAACCTTTCTTAATCCAGCCTATAATAGGAGCCAATAAAGTGTCTTTGGCAGTCTCTCTGGCAATTTCAGCAGCGTGGACTGGAAGCTTGGCAACAGTTTCTGGGAAAAAGGTGTGTGCCTCAGGTTCAAAGTCCTCCTTGTGATAAGGAAGTGGGCAACGACTCAAGGCATCAGCATGTCCAATGTCCTTGCCAGGCTTGTGTATAAAGTTGTATGAATAAGCAGCAAGAAATTCAGTCCACCTCAGCATTCTTGGTGACAGGATAATGGGTGTAGGTTTGTCTCCTGCCACAATGCCTAACAAGGTTTGTGATCTGTGACAATGGTAAATGTTCTCCCATATAAATACTCATGAAATTTCTTGATAGCTGCAACAATTGCCAATGCTTCCTTGTCCAATTGGCTGTAATTCCTCTCTGCTTTGGTCAAGGTGCGAGGGTAAAATGCAATAGGGGCTTCCCTCACTGGGAAGCCTGTGGCTCAAACCCCCCCCCACTCCAAAGGGGGATGCATCACAAGTCAGTACAATAGGTAAATTCTCAGAGAACTGTATGAGTACAGCATCAGACGTGATTAGTCTTTTAATACTGTTAAATGCTGATTGTTCTTTTCTGCCCCAGACCCAAACAGACGTTTTGTCAAGCAATCTGTGTAATGGTTCTGCAATGTTTGCCTTCTGAGGTAGGAACATGTGGTAAAAGTTAATGAGTCCAAGGAAGGCTTGAAAATCTGTTTTGCATTTTGGTCTAGGAGCTTCTTTGATTGCTTGAACCTTGGCATCTGTAGGGTGGATGCCATGCTTGTCAATCATATAGCCCAAGAACTCAACCTTGTCAGTTCTAAGAGTGCATTTTTCTTCCTTGACTTTTAACCCCGCTTTCTTGAATCTGGTAAGGACTTCTCTGAGTCTCTCTTGTAATTGAGTGTCATTTTCAGCAGAGATTAACACATCATCAAAGTAAGGCACTGCCCTGGCAGTCCTTGGAGCATCCTTTCCATAAGGCTTTGGAAAATGCCTGGTGCCATGCTTACTCCAAACTGTAACCTTTTACATTTGAAGGCACCTCTATGAGTCACAATGGTTTGGGCCTCTGCAGTGGCATCATCAACTGTTAGTTGTTGATATGCCTGGGCCAGATCAATTTGGCAAAGACTGTACCCCTGCCAAGTGAATGTAATAAATGATGCACCACTGGAACTGGATATGCACTCTGTTGAAGTGCATGGTTCAATGTCCCCTTATAGTCCCCACAGATTCTCACTGACCCATCAGTCTTGACTGGTGTGACTATGGGTGTCTCCCATCTGGAGTGGTCAGTGGGCTCTAAAACTCCTTGAGCTATTAGTTTATCTAATTGTGCATCAATTTTTTCCTTTAAGGCAAATGGGACCCTTCTGGGCTTTAAGTGAAGGGGGCACCTTGGGATCTAGGTTGAAAGTGATAGGGGTCCCCATATACTTGCCCAATCCATCGCTGAAGACCTCTGGAAACTCAGACTTCAGGGTCTCTTCCCATTCAGTGTTGCTCACGTGATTGATGCCAGTCACCTCGATGCCTAGTGGATTGAACCACTCAAGTCCCAGCAAGCTTGGGCGGTCCTTGTCCACGATGGTCAGGGGCAAATGTTTGGTGTGGCCTTTGAACTTCACAATGAATTCTCTTGTTCCAACTACTGGAATCTTGTTCCCTTGGTAGTCAGTGCTTGCTTCTGGAAATGCTTCTTCTGAATGTTGGGAAGTAGCCTGTGAATAGTTTCCCATGACACCATAGATAAATAGGAGCCTGAGTCCACTTCCATTTGGCAAGGCCTTCCTTCAATTAGTAGCTTCACATGTTCTTTTCTGCTTCTTAAGGGTGAAGAATGACCAATGATGACCAATGGTTACTTTAGCATCTTGAATTATGCTTGGAAGCACAGTGGCAACAAATACAGAGGTATTTTGGGCATTGTTTAAGAAGCACACTTGTGTTTCAATGTGTTTTTCCACTAAGTGTATCACCAAGGGCACCAAGTGTATCTTCCAGATGTTCTTCAAGGCCAGTCCCATGTGCTGTATTTGTGGACCTTGTTACAATAATTCATTTGGGATGTAACAAGGGTATGCAGAGAGATACAATTTCTCTGGTCGAGGCTGTAGTTACAAAGACAATAACTTTTCAAGGGGCAGGATCTACAGCAAATTCATCTAGATCAGCAATGCATCAACAAATCATCTAAATGGACAATAAAAATATTTCACGCAAGCAAGAGAAAATATGATGGATACATGTTTGAAAGCCAAAAGGACTATTAACAAAAGCAAAGCTCATTACTGTATACTAAAGCTTCCCTTAACAAGGCCAATTAACTATTGGAGAACTTTTTTTTCAAGTGGAGCACTTTATAGGGCTTACTTGTGTCTCTTCTGTAATTACTTCAAAAGTTCAGAATGCCTGGAAGAGGGTAGAGATCAGTGGTGGGGTTCAATTTTTTTTACTACCACTTCTGTGGGTGTGGCTTGGTGGGCGTGGCTTGGTGGGTGTGGCAGGGAAAGGATACTGTAAAATCTCCATTCCCACCCCACTCCTGGGAGAAGGTTAATGCAAAATCCCATTCCCTCCCCACCCCACTAACCTGCTTTCCAGTTCCATTCTCCTGTGCAGAGCAAGACAAGAAGACCCAGCCAATCAGCTGGGACTCAGGAGGCAGAGAATACATGGGGTGGGGCCAGTCAGAGGTGATATTCACCAGTTCTCCAAACTACTCAAAATTTCTGCTACTGGTTCTCCAGAACTGGTCAGAACCTGCTGAATACCACCTCTGGTAGAGATGCTTAATTGATACAGAATTCAGCAGCCAAAAATCATGAAGGATGTCCTTCTTAATAAAAGAGGAAGGAAATCTGGTGGCAGATGATGAGTGTTCAGAAGTATTTATCTGTCATCAAGCACCCTGGGAAAGTTTGGAAAAATAAACTACTATTGCATTTGAAAATAAATTCCTGCCCATTAATCTATTCTGTTCCCCACACCAACCCTTAGAAAAGCAGTCTTTCTTTATTTCAGTTGCAACAGGAACCTTTGGCACTGTTCATCCCTCGACATTCAAAGGAGGTCCTGCCTCTTCCAATACTGCATAATCCTTCTGCCTGGCAATCTGTCAATATTTGAAGCACTGGTGTGAAGCCACCTGAGTAGATTCAGAAGTTCAGACACATTTGGAAATGTGATCCAAACGGCACTTGGAAACATCGAAACTCAAAAGAGCAGAAGGTTGTTGATTTTTATGTCACATGTTCTATGAGAATGCTATGGAGGCAATGAAATAAGAAATAAACCTTTCAGGGGATGGGATGAATTGAACTCATGAGGGGAGTTGTTATCCAATCCAGTTTGTTGTCCTGGATCTAAATTATCACTCCACTGAATTGAATATCAGCCATTCACTCCAAGAAGGGGTTGATATCTGCAAATTTAGACAGTTATGTATATATAAATGTTATACAGATAAATACTACCAATATTCTTCTTTTTGGAATAGTGTGGGACAAAAAGGGTGCATTATATCTACAATAAATAGACATGAAGAAGATTTATGAAAAAAGGAAGAGTAAATGAGCATCCATAAAAATGAAATGCATCTACCTTTTTAAAATAATAAATTTAATAAAAGCTTTAGAAGGGATTCTTGACAAAACTACAACTTTTAGTTGGGAGAGAGAGAGAGAAAATTCCAATGCTGGCAATTAAAATGCAAGTCAGATCTGCACATGTTATCAAATTAAAAAGACAGGAATTAATTAAGTTCTAGGCATGAGAATCCAGCATGTTTAATGATAAGCCAGGAAAGAATTTACTTAATCAAATGCCAGACAGACATTGGTGTTATTGATCCTTTTGTGTGGCTGCCTTATTGAACTTCAGTTTTAAGGAAAGGAATTGGAGGCTCAGAAAAATAGCTGAAGTGTTGCTGAAGGGATGATTTGCATACTGGTAAACATCAGATTGTGGTGGCATTAAGGTTCAATGTCATAAAATCATTTTCCCCCTCAACAGCTGCTGGCTATCCTTGTTCACTTTTCAGCTCTGTCAGGTCTCTTCTGTAACTTTGCACTTTTCCCTTATATGGCAGCTCAGTGATGAGGTGTTCATGTTTCTTTTGCCTTGTTCTCTAAATTACATTATTATGCTCTTTTTTTCCTTCTTCTTCACATTCATTTCATTCCTTTGGTTTCAAACCAGGTCTCTACAACTTCTGGCTAGAGCAAGGGGAGGTGAGAATTTTGTTCAACTCATGTGTGAATAACAATATGCCAGATGTTGCATTTCTTGAACCACCAACTGCAACATAACAATTTATCACATTGGGGTTTACAGCAGATATTCAGGCAGATAAGATTAAAATATCATTTCTTTTATTATAACACAAACATTTACTCTCCCTAGATTCTTTGCAGCTATTTTTTCCAATATCATTTTTTTACATAGATTTTTTTCCCCTCTGGCCTGTGTTGCTATGTTACACATTAAGGCAAAGCTGGAAGATATCACCATCTCTGATAGAAAGTTACACCTGTATAACTTCAAACAGGTTGAATCCATACCTCATATTTTATTAAAACGCCCACTGTATTCAGGTGGCAAGGAATTTTAATTTGTCTCATGTTGAAGTCATTTCCCACCCAGTTTTGACTGACTTGATTTTATGTCATTTTATGCATATTTTAATTCTTATGTATGTTTTAATGTGGGTTGGTCTAGTCTTCGACTACACAGCAACAAAATGAATTAAAAAATGATGTACAGGTTTCATTTAGAACTGCATACACGCTATATCTCAGCTTTGGGTAAACATGGAATAACAGGATTGGAAGAGACATTGGAGGTCTTCTAGTCCAACCCCCTGCTTAATCAGAAGACCCTATACTTGGACAAATGGCTGTCCAATCTCTTCTTAAAAATCTCCATTGATGGAGCACCTACAAGTTCTGAAGGCAAGAGAGAGAGAGAGAAAAGATCAGCATGGCTCCTAAGGAAGGATGGCAAAGTTCAGTGAAAGATGCCAGAATAGAGAAAGCTTGTAGCTTTGCCTTCTCCTGTTCATAACAGTAAATATTGAGACATTTTCAATCCTAGTCTAGCATCCGTCTAGTCATTTTTTATCAAGAGAAATGAACCTGCCCTATTTGTGCAGAATCTGATAACAAGATTTCATTCAAGAGTGCATCGTGGCTTGTTTAGCCTTTAGCCTATATTCAACATCATAAAAGTTGAGTTGACTGATATAAAAGCATTCCTTCAGCACAAAAACTTTTAGCTTGCTTTATTAAAGGAATCAAGAGTTGAAAAAATGAATGGGGCTCCAAGCAATTTTACCTTTCCCAATCTTAAGAGAGGTTTAATAGGCTGATAATTTATTAAGGAGGCAACGTTTATTGGCTGTGAGCCCAAACAACAGTTCCTGACTGGATATTCGAAGCATGGATGCCACAGATCCTCCAAAGTCCCAATAAAAACAAGTATCCTGAATTGATCTTTAAAGATCACCTTGACATCTATGGGTGGATCTAATCAGTTGATAGATGGTGACCAATTGGATGTCACAATTGAGGATTTTCAGTTATGGGGAAAAAAAGTCTCCCTGCTATTAGAAACAACCAGATCATGCTACTCATATCTGCATTGGGAAGGAAGCTCCTATACTTTGTTTTCAACTATTCATTAAACATGAAAATGGGTTTATATTATAATCCTTATATATTTATTCAGAAATCTCCCAAGTGAATTCAATATTCCTTACCCGCTGGTGAGTTCAGACTGTAATAATATAATTAGTTTGGTTAAGAAAAAAGAGAAATGATGAAATGTTCATACAGCATGCCAACTTTAAAAATGGGATGTGATTTAAAAAACAAAAAACAAAATGAAAGGTATAAAATCAAATGTATGTAGGCCAACACGTTTGCAACTCAACCACAACAAACCAAAAAGCTAAACCAAAAGCTGTAGAAACATGAAAGAGAATAAGCTAAATAAAGGAGAAACAGATGGCTGTTGTATGTTAGTAGCTGCTTTCATTTCTTTTGTCTTGTACAATGCAGTTAACAACTCAAAACATGTGTTGAACCAATGTGTATATAGAAATATACTGTATACGATGAATGTATGGGGATAAATGTATACAACATTGTAAGTAGTCGGCTGGTCTCATTTAATCTTACCAGTCAGTATTTTCCAACAGTTGATTGAAATTGAAAACCTAGTGTCAATCAAGTAGAGAGCAGGCTGTAACTATGCTTTTCCTAAGAAATAAGGATAGAACAACATAATCAACAAATTTAAAGTCTCTCTGATTTTGATTAGTTCTCTACTTTCTTGTTAGAACTACTATATGAAAGAAGGATATAAAAATGAACTTAAAACATAAGTGTAACTTGTGTAAGGACATACCCATACTGCTTAGTTGCTCTGTTGCCAGAATGGACAACAGTCATAGATGATATCAGTCTTTACTCACCTCCTTTCCATCATAAATTTGATCTGGATGTATTTTTTTCTGCTACAGTTTGAATTTTTTTTCTTCGTATGTCACCTTGAGTGCTATCATCCACTGTGACTTGAAATGAACTTCACTTACAGGCTAGCCCCTACAGTTCATTAAGCTTTTTTGTATCCCTCAACTGAGGCAATAGTTGCCTCATCTAAAGGTTCATTTATACCTTTAATATTAAAATAGCACAATGGTTATGAATTTCACCTAGTATGTAAGGGTTCCATGACATTTTTCCACTAATTTTGAACTTCTGGTATTTTCAAAAAAGTGTAGGATTCTGCCAGGATTGCAACATTTGCTTCTATAACTGGAGATAAAGGATTTATGAATGGAAAGACATACTAAAGGATTTATGAATGGAAGGACATACTAACTTGCAGTCCAGATCAAACATCTTACATGGCATTACCAATGTGTTTAGTTGGGTGTTTTTTTTTGTAAACCAACTTAGACTTCAGCTGCTAAGAGCACAGGGTAGAAACAGGTTAAATGGATGCAGTGCAGATATGCCTTACATATGAAAACAGTAATTAAAAATGTGTTTTAAAAACTATGTTACAGATGTTTTAGGATATTTGTCAAAGAAGCACACACATACACACACACATGTATGTGGGATGCTATTGGGTGGCATAAGCAAATGTTCTGTCTTCTGCACAATATCTTATCTTAATTTCTATTTTCTATTTTAAGTGATGAATATCATTTCATTTTGACATAACTAAATGATCTGTGTGGGTATATTACATTATTTACGCAACGGCCATCCATTTTGCACAGATACGGATAACAGCAAGTTAAATTAAGATGGAGATTAATCATAAAGGTAATTAAAATATATTTGTTACTCTCATAAAGCTGTCACAGAGAAAGGGAATTTGTTTCTGCAATTCCTAATTGCAGGCTATACAGACCAAATATTTCTGTATGTAACTCTCATTAATTATTCACTAGGCAATCTGTTGCTCCAAACTAGAATTTCACTGATGTTTCTTTTACTTGCAATTTGATTTCAAATACACTCCTCCTGCTCAAGCTATTTCTTTCCCATGAGAAAAGAGGAAAGGCAAAATACACATATACAGTAGGATGGTTTTTTTAAGGGGAACAGGGACACTTTGCTTTATGTTTTTATAACGGGCCCATGTGGGGCATGAAATATTCCATTTTAAATATCTGGAATGTAACATCTTATCAAATAGCTTTAGGAGGCAACTGGCCTAGGCAGGAATTTTGAAAAGGTCTGCAAAGCATTCATTAGTTACATTGCTAATATTCTATTTTAATTGTGGAGTACAAGAATTGGTCCTTGTGGGATTTCTCTCTATTTTTGCCTCAGGTGCCAGAAGAACTTGGCTGGATGTACATCATGACTTAGGTGGGTGTGACATTTATTGAGAACACAAAATTCAGTACTTGTCCTTTTATACTTCCTTACTACTGTCAGGGGAGAGCCTGCTGTCCATACCATATCTCTCTAATTGCTGCATAGTGACAGTTTTCCTATTGTGCTTACTGTCTGGGAAAGTAGCAAGTGGTGCCTGCTTGTTTTTTTTTAATACTCCAGCTAAAATGATCTGTCTATTCATTTCATCAGTTTCTTTACATTATTATCATACACTGCTTAGTGTTTACATAAAGAGAGCAAGTCAAATTGTAAGCAAGAGATAATGCACATTTGCTTTTTGGCTTCAGGCAGGGAAATGCTTTAAGCATTAGCATTAGTACTTAGACTTATATACCGCTTCACAGTTCTTTACAGCCCTCTCTAAGCAGTTTACAGAGACAGTATATTGCCCCCCCAAAAAATCTCATTTTACCGACCTCGGGAGGATGGAAGGCTGAGTCAACCTTGAGCCAGTGAGACCCAAACTGCCAAACTGCTGGCAGTCTGCCATCAGCAGATTTAGCCTGCAATACTGCATTCTAACCACTGCAGCAGTGCGGCATAAATGTTTTCTAAAAAATCTTTTCATCCTTCCTTCTTCAGTTCCTCATCTCCACTGTCCCATATCTTAGTCTCACATATACAGTTACCAATCTTAGCCACAGTTTTCAGTTGGATAAGGATTTATTTCTAATTTAAAGATGATGCCAGATATGCCTATAGCCAGGGTCAAAATGCTTAATATTTTTGCCCTTCCTAAATCAGCATGTTAAAATGGTATTTCTTTCTAGTTAAGATGGGTACAGTTTCAAACTTTATGTAGAAAAAAGGTAGGATAATTATCCTGTAGTTCTGTAGTATAAGACCCTGAACAATTGTTCGAAGTGTTAAGAAGGGAATTTGCAACTGAGAGATCTTGAAAGATCTCTCAGTTCAAGTACAGGAATTTGCAGATGATACAACAGTCATTGGTCTCATTCAAGATGGTGATGAGCCTGCATACAGATGAGAGGTTGTATAATTGGCCCTGTTGTGCAGCTGGAACAACCTGGATCTAATACACTCAAAATTGTAGAGATGATAGCAATAGCACTTAGACTTATATACTGCTTTATAGTGCTTTGCAGCCCTCTCAAAGCAGTTTACAGAGTCAGCATATTGCCCCCAACAATTTGGGTCCTCATTTTACCCACCTTGGAAGGATGGGAGGCTGAGTCAACCTTAAGCCTGGTGGGATTTGATCTGCCAAATTGCAGTAGGAATAGTTTGCAGTACTGCACTCTAACCACTGCACCACCGAGGCTCCTCAATGATACAATGATACAATGATAGTAGATTTTAGAAGGAGACCTCCTATTCTACCATCTCTTATAAATATTAGACAACACAGTTTTAACAATTGAATTCTATACTCTCCGAGGACTTAAAATGAACACCTAACATTAGAACCATCATCAAAAAGAATATTCTTCCTCCATGAACTCAGAAAGTTCTGACTTCCCCAGGAGCTGTTGATACAGTTCTACAAGGGAATTATTGAGTCTGTCATTTGTACTTCTATAAGTGTCTGATTTGGTACACAACCAAACAGGATATCAACTCATAAAGCATTGCTGGCTTGCTCTTAAGTTGCCATAAGAAGAGGGGGAGAAGAGATCTGATGGAGCAGTTTGTTGCTATGACCAGAAGCACATTCCACGCATACCTTTTTCCAGATTGTGTCTCAAGTTACCAAGCCCAAATGGAGAGGCATATTTTCCACAGCCCATGAAAGTTGGAGAATGATATTTATGACACACCCTGGGAGGAGGGAGAAAACAGGATCATAGGGGAGCAGTAAATTACAAAGGGCAGAACCGACTGCACTTGGGAAAAGTGCCGACATGTTGCTCCTAATAAATAATTGGATTTCTTTTGAAACTTGGCTCGAGGCTGATGAATTAATTAGAG
Source organism: Naja naja (assembly GCA_009733165.1). Classification (NCBI taxonomy): domain Eukaryota; kingdom Metazoa; phylum Chordata; class Lepidosauria; order Squamata; family Elapidae; genus Naja; species Naja naja. The sequence continues at coordinate 137,995,986 of CM019150.1, forward strand.
CATCCATCGAAACCCTGACACAGGACAGGTACAGACTTTAACAGATAGTAAGAACTGGAAAAAAAACAACTGCAATCAGCCTGTCTTCCATTGAGACCTATATACTACTTGGGTCAGAAAGAGGGCTGAGAAAATATCTACAAACCCTTCACATCCTGAACATAAACTGTTTCAACTCTTCCCCTCAGAAGCCACTATAGGGCATTGCATGCCAAACAACTAGACACAAAAACATTTTTTCCCTTGTACCACCACTCTGCTGAATATTTAAATACTACAGTGCTGTCTTACATCTAAGGATATATACCCATGTAGTTATGGCTGCATCACTATTATGCTTCTCATCTTTTCTACTTATCTTTTTATGTGGGTATCTTATGATTATATTACTTTGTTGATTGTATGTACACTGACAGCTTATGCACTGGAGGCAAATTCCTTGTGTGTCCAGCATGCTTGGCCAATAAAGTATTCTATTTTATTCTGTTCTGTTCTGTTCTGTTCTGTTCTGCTCTGCTCTGCTCTGCTCTGCTTTACTCTACTCTATTCTATTTAGTTCTGCTCTATTCCATTTTATTCAGTTCCCTTCCCTTCTCTTCTCTTCCCTTCCCTTCCCTCCCCTCCCACCCCATCTATTCCATTTCTGGATTTCTGAATTTATTACTCTAAGAGCAGGTCAATAATAGGAATGATTACACAAATAGATGGTGAACTTTGCTTCGGTGCAAGGATGAACAATTAATTTTCACTCGGCCACTGCCATTCTGCTACTGACACTGCTTGATGGTCCATCCCCTACTGATGCCACACCCCAGATGCTGCCAATGCCCCATCCCCACCCCCTCAAAGTTGTGCTCCTGACACCAATGCTACCAACACTACAGGCTGAATTGAGATCACCCATTGGCCAGATATGGCCCATGAGCCATAAAATGCCCAGGTCTGCTTCAGTGGATGTATTCAAGCAGGCAGCTAGAAGACATTGTCTTTTGGATATCTTCACTGGAAGAAGGGGATTGGATTTGATGGTTCTTTCCAATTCTGAAATTCCCTGAATCAATATTTGAATTGGAAAGGGAAAATAAACACTGGTGAGGGTGATTATATTTTAATTACCCTGACCAATAATCACTTTCTGTAAGAATTCTCAGCATTCATAGATTATCTCATTTGAACAACTCTGACTTTTTCAATAATATTGAATTCTTAGGTTGAAGAAATTTCAGACTATTCAGACTATTCCAGACTATTCAGTCATAATTCAGACTCCTGCTGATCCCATCTTTTCCAATGGGATCTCCATGACACTGTCTTTTATGTATTTCTTCAATCACTTATCTGGTTGGCACAGGTTCATTGATCAGCCTGGAATGAAATCATAACACATAGGCAAAAAGACTTCTAGTGCAGCTGGTACAATACAGCTCTTCCAACAGCTATGCTGATCAGCTTATTAGCAGAACACAACTTTCAGCCAATGAAGTTGTAATGAGAGTTTGGGAAAACAGCTTTGGGATAATAGATTGACATTCTCGATGTTGCCAGTGAGTGCAATAGTGACTGTTGCAGTTTGGCCAATATTGGCAATCAGTTATGGTAATGGTGATCTGGGTATGCACAGCATCTGTGCTAGAGGTTTTCAAACTTCCAAGTCTTAGCATTGAGAATGGGAGCAGGTTGTTGGTCCTGGATGAGAATTGACCTGCATCCTGCAGCTGCTATGTAACCCATCTCATGGGAGAGTAAGTATTTTAATATTTTGTGGGGAGGGGAACATCTTCATTCCATGCTGTGGACATGAGATTGAAAGGAACCAGAGTGTGGGCTAGGTGTTCTGTTTATGATTTATGACAGTTTATGATGTTTTTTTCCAAATCTGAAGAAGTAGGGGAACAATTGGATTAGGTTAATGTAGATTATCATTGTTTGTGTTAGATAGTTTGGGGGAAAAGGTGTTAGCATCAGGCCAGGGTCTCTTGCCCTTTTCATGGTGAGTATAGAAGATATAGGTGATGGCCTAGAAAGGCAGCAGGAAGATTCACTGCCAGGGCAGTGGGCTAAGAAGTCAATTTGAGAAAACATCTCAACTTCTCCCTAGGTCACAAAAAGTGAGAAAGAGGAAAAGCACATTCAGATTTGCAAAATGTTACCACTATAGCTATTACAGTAAAATTAGTGTTGTCCAATATTGCATTGATTTCTTAGTCTGGTCTTACTTGTAGGGCTGATGATGAAAGATAGGAGGAGGCAAGTTATGTTATGTTTCAGAGATAGGATGGCAGCTAGTTAAAATGACTGGCTCCCAAGTGACAAATTTTTAAGGGTGACTCAATGATGCTTTACATATTTATTGTGTCCCTCTGTGGGTTAATATCCATGTCTTTCAATATTACCTTGCTTAAATAATTATATGACAAAATTGTCTTGTAATTCTAAACCCTTAATTGCTGTAAACATTCTTTCTTTAGATGTTACTGTCTGACTGATTATTGTGATATAGCTTATGTGCATGGATGTACCTATCTTAAGGCTAAGGATAAAATTTTCATAAATTTCAGAAGTGAGCACTGGAGATAGATTTCAAGTGACATCTCAACAGAGACTTGATAGAGTAGTGTGAGATATAATCCCTACAGACATGATTTATAGACAGTTTCATCTGGTCTTGTGAGGTTGCAGAAAACTATATTATATCTGAGAAGCAAAACTCATGACTTTGAATATGTAATGGTTTCTTAACTGTATATCCATTCACTTTTACAATTTTCCTCACTCAAATAAATTTAGCCCCAGTGCTTTTTGTAATGAAGAGTTATTCAGGCACACTAGGAAAAATGATGCCAGACCATCGTTGTCGAAATCGGTTACTATGTTGTTACTGAATTCATTTTCACATGTTTATATATTGCAGCATTTCTATATAAATAAATTCAGTTCCAAATAAAACTGGAAAGGTCCATTGTTGCGTTTCAATGTGGATAAAACAGAACCAATATAACATTTTACATTTGTGTTGGAAAAAACATTTTGTTAACAAATCAAGTGCTATTTATTTACAGTAGTTGTTTTCTTTAGTTGGATGTTTAATCTGCCTCTCCCTGAGAGATTTAACTTGAATCTAAATGAATACAACAATTTAGTAAGCAATACAGATTCAAAAAGACCTTTTAATAGCTACATCTTTCATGAGACTCTAAATTCAATATCTAGTCTCTCTTTCAACAGTCTGCTCTCTCCTTCAGTTCTTTTTTCTCATCATCCATTCTGTCATTGCTCTAAAAATGTTTTTCCACATTTTTTCTTCTTCTTATATCTACTTATGTTAATGCCCTCATCTTCTGTTTTTGCTTTGGTAATCTGTATTTATTTGCTGCTTTACTTATTCAATCAATTGGTATGGATGCACTAGATGATTCTGTGTAATTAATATCATGTAACAATAAACAATAAGCATCTTGGGTGCAATTCAGAAACATCTAGAGCATCACTTGAATATCTTTGGCATTGACAAAATTACTAACAGTCAATTGACAAAGGCAGCTTTATTCAGAACAACTTACATCCTATCACAATATTTTTAATATCATCTACAACTGTCCCACAACTAACTATCCCAGGTCCTTGGAAAGGATTTGTTAGGTGGAGAAAAATGCCAAACCCAGTCTGACCATCTGGTTGACTTTGCAATGAACCATAATATTAATAATAATAGAAATAAAAGCATAGCACATAAATCAATAACCCTAAGACAGGCTTACCTGGAACTCCAGTCCGATGCCTTAATGATACTAATGATAGTCTTTCCATCCAATGCATCTGTTTTTTCTTGGGGAGGGAGGAAGTGGGGGCAGTCAGATTGATCTGGCTGTAATAGAACTAATGCAATGTAAAACATTTTTGACAGCAGAGATTTATCCACTTGTACTGGAAGGCCTGAAGGATCAAGAAAATTGCTGCATAGACATTAAGCCATCAGAAATATTAACAGGTAACACTTCACTCCAATGGAAATACTTATTTACTTAACTGTATTATGAATCACAGATCCAAATGTACAAAAAAAATGCAAAATATAATACAAAATGCATTGGAGCATACATAGTAAAAAAAAAGGCCTGTCATCATGCTTAGTCTAAGGCATAAGGCATAAGGCACAAGGCATAAGGCCACAGTCTAAGTTGTTGTCAACAGTACATGAATTCTACAGGCTACAAACTTTGTGACAGCAAGAGTTATCATGGGATCTTAATCTGCCACAAGAAGCTGTATATAGAATTTCTCTATCCAACCTGCAGATGGATGAAAAAGAGGTATTATGTCTCAGTAAAAATTACAGTACAGTAGAATGTGACCCTGTGATACAATATTCCCATCTTTAGAACAACCAATATTTCATTTATATGTGACCATCTGCTGAAACATACCCATAGATATTAGACATAGTTAATGATATACAGAACTTAGAATACAATATAGCCATGTCTTCAAGGCCTTTTGAGAAGCTGGGTGCTGATCTCACCTTGGGGAACATGATGTTCCAGAGGGCAGGAGACATGACAGAAAAGGTTCTTCTGCATCATGCCAGACAAAATCCCTTGGCTGCTGGGGTCCATAGCTTGCTTCTTCTGGTGCTGGTGTGGTGATGACCCGGGGTGTGGGGCAAAAGCAACAAAGTCATAAAAGTAGGTAAAGTCTCTTTAATATCTCCAATTTGGTACCCAATGTCCAGTTATCATCAGCTGGAGAAAAAACTCTCCCAAGAACAATCTTTAAAGGGAAGAAATTCAGTCCAAACCCAAAGTACATATAAATTATAAATAAAAACCAACACAAACCACACTGCAGCAATTAACGAGACAGGGCAGGATAAGGAATTGCAGACTTCCAAAAGATAACAATACACACACAGTTGGGATGATGCCAGAACCAAGATATGCCTCGACAAAGATAATGCATGCTTTGCTTCCAGCAACTTTGCTGTGCATAGTTTGCCTTTTTAAACAGTTTTCCAAGCTGCAGCTAATGAAGGGGATCAGGGCCCTTTCCCGTAAACCACAGAACTCATGTTGTTCCCTTCTCCGTTCCTCCCTGCATGCCCTAGAATGAAGAGGGAGTAGCCCTGGGTCTTCCTTTGAATGCCCAGCCGGACTGTGCCCTTCCCCAGTTTCTTCCACAGCCACCAGAGCCACATTCCCACTATCAGCTGCTTGACCTCCCCCTCAGAATCAGATTCCAACAGGGGCATGACATAACCCCACTGGGGTGAGCTGACTTTTCAGATAGCCTGGAACCATGCCATGCAGGGCTTTAAATGTGATAGCAATAGAACTTAGACTTATATACTGCTTCACAGTACTTCTACAGCCCTCTTTGGGTGGTTTACAGAATCAGCACATTGCCCCCAACAATCTGGGTCCTCATTTTACCCACCTTGGAAGGATGGAAGGCTGAGTCAACCTAGATAATTAACACCTTGAATTGGATGCAAACCACCAGCAATGAAGTTCACAAGCGTAGTCCACCTTATGGGCACCAAGAACTGCCTGTGTAGCTATATTCTGCACTAACTGAAGCTTCCAGATATTCTTCAAGGGCAGCCCCAAGTAGAATCATCATCATAATCTTCCTAGTGTTTTTTCCTGCAGGTGCAGGGTCCATTTTTCAGATCATGGCAGTGAGGTCTGCTCCTCCTAGTGGTGCTGTGCCTATCTGCTTGGGTGGTGTAGAGCTGAAAACCTCAGGCTCTGGTGACAAGCTAGTCTGTCAGTTTTTGTTTTTGTTGCAATTAAGGGCCACATACATAGCTTCATGTAGAATGCATTGCAGGATTCCAAGCATAAGATGACTAGTGACTAAGTGCAGGGACTTCTTCTCATTTAAGATATGCTTTATGAATAGCCCACTATACAGAGGTGTCCACAGAAGAATAAGGGAGGAAGCAAATAATGCAAACAGTGTTGTATTGTTGTAACACAAACTGCATCCGTTTTTTACACATGTTGTGATACAAAAAGGGCAGAGCTTGTGTTGTAAAGCTGCAACACTCTTGCTGATCATTTTAATGAAACATTGGGTCCTGTAGATGCTTCATCCTGTAAGAAGTTTGAAAAATCTCTCTCAGGTCACCTCACATGGAAATAATAGAATGCTCACCTTGTCCTGGGCTTTTGTTAGTGAATAAATGCAATACCATAAAACCATAATGGTATGTTGACAGCTCAGGAATATTATGTTGGTAGCAAATTAATACTAGCACAAGCATTGGGATCTGAATGTCATAAGAGTCTGCTTTTGCCAAAGAGTCTTGCATATTCTTTGAATTATTCAGGAGCAATGGCTCTGGTTTGATCTAATGTGGCTTGAAACAGTGGGACAGCAATCACCTCATCTTACTTGAATGTATTGCTTGCACTTAAGACCTATTCATCTATTACATTAGGACATCATTTCTGCTTGCTGTAGCCTAAGATACAGCAAAATGTTGTTCCAAAGGAGACCTCATAGAAATCACCTACATTATTCCTGGTGGCCTTTGGAGTAACATAAAGAAAATGCCATTATTATCTATTTAATCCATGTATCACCCTTATATAGATTAGATAGCAGACATGTGAAAAGCACCAGTTCTTCATTTGGATAGCTAATGGGCTGAACCTCATAATCCCAGCAATATTTTTTTCCTCCATCTCCTGACAGTAGTCCTTTGACCATCCCTCTGCAGTGAAACCAGAAAAATAGTTGCTTGCATAGAAAATATCGTCTGTTCCTTTTTGGCAGACTGCTTTTTCTCACCTCAGAAGATGTAACCTTTTGAAATTCTCCTTTGAAATTCAGGGTTCCTGATGCAAATGCTGAGATAACAGATAACAGATAATCAGAGTTGGAAGGGACCTTGTAGGTCATCTAGTCCAACCCCCCACCCAAGCAGGAGACCCTACACCATTTCTGACAAATGGCAGTCCAATCTCTTCTTGAAAGTCTCAAGTGATGGCGCTCCCATAACTTCTGAGGGCAAGCTGTTCCATTGGTTGATTGTTCTCACTGTCAGAAAGTTTCTCCTTATTTCCAGGTTAAATCTGTCCTTGTTCAGTTTCCATCCATTATTCCTTGTCTGGCCTACAGGTGCTTTAGAAAATAGCTTGACCCCTTCCTCCCTGTGGCAGCCCTCAAATATTGGAAGCCCGCTATCATGTCTCCTGGTCCTTCTCTTTACTAGACTAGCCAAGCCCAGTTCCTGCAACCGTTCATTGTATGTTTTAGCCTCCAGTCCCTAATCATCCTGGTTGCTCTTCTCTGTACTTTTTCTAGAGTCTCAACATCTTTTTATAATGTGGTGAACAAAACTGGATGCAGTACTCTAGGTGTGGTCTTACTAAGGCTTTATAGAGTGGTATTAGTACTTCCTTGATCTTGATTGTATCCCTCTGTTAATACAATTTAGGATTGCATTAGCTTTTTGGCTGCTGCTGCACACTGCTGGCTCATATTTAGCTGGTTGTCCACTAAGACTCCAAGATCCCTCTCACAGTTACTGCTATTGAGCCTGGTTTCACCCAGTCTATATGTGTACTTTTGGTTTTTCTTGCCTAAGTGTAGGACTTTACTTTTCTCTACATTGAATTTCATTTTGTTAGATACGGCCCAGTGTTCTAGTCTGTCAAGATCCATCTGGATCTTGAGCCTATCTTCTTGGGTGTTAGCTATTCCTGCCAGCTTAGTATCATCTGCAAATTTGGTAAGTTCCCCTTCTATTCCCTCATCTAAGTCATTAATGAAGATATTGAAGAGTACTGGGCCTAAGATGGAACCTTGTGGCACCCCACTGCTTACTTCCCTCCATGTAGACTTAGACCCATTAAGGACTACTCGTTGAGTATGGTTTGTCAGCCAGTTGTGAGTCCATCTAGTGGTGGTGCTATCTATTCCACTTTTTTCTAGCTTACTAAGAAGTAGGTTGTGGTCTACTTTGTCGAATGCCTTGCTGAAATCTAAATATATTATGTCCACAGTATTTTGCTGGTCTACTAATTTAGTCACTGTGTTGAAGAATGAAATAAGATTGGTTTGGCATGATCTGTTCTTAACAAACCCATGCTGACTGCTAGTTATTATTTTACTTGTTTCTAGATGTTGGCAGATCTGTTTTTTTATTATCTTTTCCAGTATCTTCCCGGTATTGATGTTAGGCTGATTGGTCTATAGTTTCCTGGGTCTGTTTTTTTTTTTCCTTTTTTGAAGATGGGAACTACATCAGCTCTTTTCCAGTCCTCTGGTAGTTCCCTGGTGCTCCAGGATTTTTGAAAGATGTGGTGCAGTGGTTCTGAGATGACCTCTGCCAGCTCCGTTAAAACTCTGGGTTGTAATCCATCAGGCCCCGGTGATTTGTTTTCATCAAAATCAGACAGGTGTTCTCTTACTATTTTTTTGCTTATTTTAACTTTTATTTCTGGTCTGTCTTTTACAGTTATGTTTTTGGTGGGTTGAGCTATGGTTTCTTTTTGCATGAAGATGGATGCAAAGAATGAGTTAAGCAGTTCTGCTTTCTCTCTGTTGCCTGTTACTTCCTTGCCATTTTCTCTCTTTAGTGGACCACTGTTTCCTTGATTTTTTTCTTGTTATTTATATGTTGGAAGAAACTTTTTTTATTATCTTTGACTTTAGTTTTGCAAGTCTTTGTTTGTTCTGAGCCTTTGCTATCCTGACTTCATCTTTGCAGATTCTGGCTATCTGCTGATATTCTGCCTTCATTGTATGTCTTCTTTCCATTTTTTGTACTTGTCCTTTTTTTCTTTCAATTTACCAGAGAGATCTTTGTGCAGCCATGTTGGTTTCTTCTTGGATTTCTTGTTTTTCTTTTTCAGTGGTATTGTGCTGGTCTGGGCTTCTATGATCATACTTTTTAGAGTTTCCCAAGATTCTTGAGTTGTTTTCCCCTTTAGGATTTCATCCATGGAATCTTTCCCAAGTTCTCTCTGAGTTTATTGAAATCAGCTCTTTTAAAATCGAAGACTCTGGTGTCATTATGTTCTGTTGCTTGTGTTTGTGTTATGTTGAATTCTAGTATGATATGGTCACTGTCACCTAAGGTTCCTGCAGTTTCAACTCCCTCTATCCTTCTCTGTTTGTAAGAATTAAGTCTAGTATGGCTGTCCCTCTAGCTTCACCCTCTACCTTTTGGACAACGAAGTTGTCAGCTAGGCTGGTTAGGAACTTATTTGATTTCTCATTTGGTGCAGAATTAGTTTTCCAATTGATATCAAGATAATTGAAGTCTCCCATTACTATTGTTGTGTGTTTCCTGCATATGTTTGTTAGTTGGCTAGCAAAAAGGACATCTGTTTTTTCTGCTTATTGGCCTATAACATACACCTAGGGCCATGTCATTCTTTTTTTTTCTTTTATATTGACCCATATGCGTTCTAGGTTTTCATCTTTGGTTTTGTGCATTTCTGTAGCAATGTAGTGGTCCTTTACATACAGTGCAACTCCACCTCCTCTTTTATGGGGTCTGGTTTTTTGTTTTTTTTGAATAGTTTGTATCCTTCTACCAGTATGTTCCAGGCATGGGTTTCATCCCACCAAGTATTTGTTATTACAATACAAGGGAAGAAGGAAAATAACAACAACAACAACAACAACAACAATAATAATAACCCTAACCCTTGGAGTAATACCTAAAGGGCTATCTTGCTATTTGGAAATTCTGAATTTATCAGACTTGAATACCCTGATTCTACAAAAAACCACCCTACTTGGAACACCTTATATCCTCCAACACTACCTTAACAGTTCCTAGGTCCTTGGTTAGGACTCAAGCTGTTGAGCTATCAACCAGCCCCAAAGGCTGTGAATCTCACTAAAGATATAACAACATCAACAACAACAACAACAACAACAACAATAATAATAATAGGAGTTGCTTTCTTTCTCCTTTTCCTTTCAGATCTCTTCGAATACATTTACTTTTGGAGAGCCTTTTTATCAGAGCAAGGACTAGTTGGAAGAATGATCTTTTAAATAAAGGTCACTATTTCTGCCATAACGAATTAAAAAAAAAGAAGGTAATAGTCAGTTCTTTCTTGAAGCCAAACTAGAAATGGCCATGGAAGCAGAGAAACATAGGAATTGATGGAAGGAGGCAGTACTGCAGTGGGCCAAATGGAATCCTTCAGGTCACCAAATCCTTCATGTTCTTGTTCCATGCAAATAAAAAAGCAAATTATTGTTCTGCTGTTCTGTTTGATCTGGCTTCAGCCTGTTTCATGTCCCTAACAGCACCAAGTTGAAGGCTCTACTATGATGCTCCATAAATGCTCCATAAATGATTAGCAGGCCATCTGGGCATCAGGACAAGAGATAGTGGTTTTCTGGGTGTAATCTTAGGAATCAAGCATTCCCATGCATTCACACAATCCATAATTTTTAGTACATCTTTTAAAAAAGAATCTGGTTCACATATGGCTTTTATGGAATTCAGCTTTAGACAATACTCAGACTCGTACAACTAAAAGCCTGGCACATTATAGGAATTTCAAAGTTGCATCTGTCTTATTTATTTTACTTTCAAGAACAACATCATTTAACCCAGACATACCCAGGGGTGGGATTCTACCAGTTTTGTCCAGCTCTGTAGAACCAGTAGCTCTGAAGAGCAGCAGACACAGAACTGGTTCTGTGTCTGCTGCTGTTTTGGCCCACCCACCTGCCCAGGCTCTTACCTGACCTTTATTTCCTGCTTTTTCAACCTCAGCTGCTTTGTGCAGCACAGCTGCAGTTGAAAAAGCAGGAAAATAGTGCTTTTTCAAATGCTGCGCACCTGTGTGTGGTGCCACTCAGCTGTCCAGGCAGCACAGCTGACGATGCTTTACATGCGCATGCAAACGTAAATCACTGAACCGGTAGTTACACCGGTCGAATTCCACTCCTGGCCACACCCCATTAAATGTCAAATATTGTATAGTAAGAGAGCCAGTCTAGTGCAGTGGTTAAGGCATTGGGCTAGAAACTGAATGTGATTTCTAGTCCCTCTGCTGGCACAGAGCCAGCTGGGTGACCTTGACAGCCTAAATCTAGGAAGAAAAGGATCATTTAGAAGCCAGATAGAAACGAAAGTATAAAGTATATATTATAATCCTGTCACCACTTCAGAACTTTAGGTGTGTATGATTGATTTAATGTTGGGGTTGTAGATTTATGCTAAAGTATGCTGGAATGAGCATTACATATGCCTTCCTAAGCATTTTTATTTTGTGTGTTGTGAGGCAAAATTAGCCCCCGGAACAGTCCCATTATTTATTTTGCCTTCTTTGTCTGTCCATTCTTTGAAATAGGTAATGAGAAGATGATTTGCCTTTAAAAAGAAATGTGAAGATAGGTAGCAATTTTCTGGGTGTATAATGAACTGCCTAACTGCAGATGTTAAAGAACAGAAAAATGCATTAAAAACTTGCTTATCATCAGTTTTTGAACAGCATCTTAAATTTGAAGAGGAGTTTAAACTGAAGTGCATCAACTCTGTACCATTTGAGTTTTGGAAGTGTTTGTGGGATTTCATACTTCACACTCTCAGCTTTCATACTTTGGAGATCAACAGCCAAGGTTTTTCTTTGGCTCACCACAAATACTACACTTTCAAAAAGAAAACACATGCATATTAATGGAACTTGGGATGTTCAAAAACCTTCTTTTTCAACAAGGACAACATCAGGGCTCATTATTGTTGGGCAAGATCAATTCTCTCATGAGGCAGAGTGAGATGATTGCCTTAGGCAGTGAATGCTAGGGGACAGCAGGCTTCTATCTTTTTTTTCTTGAATTCCCCAGATGTCTCAGTTGGAAGAGAGCTCTGAATGCCACAGAATCTCTAAATTAGCTTGCTTACTCACTGGAAATCATAATCCCATTGTCAAAGAAATAAGGTTCAAATATAACATTAGACCAATCACTTTCAATATACTTTAAGTGTTGGGGAGGTGACAGCATCCTGTCATTCATTTGGGCAGTGGTATTGGTGGGCAATCCTATTGATAGGCTCTTGCTGAGAATCATAGCTAGTAGTCTCTCCTGACTAATTTCCATAATTACATTCCATTCTTACCCATCTTCTTTGCTCTTGCTATCTATCTAAGTGACTGCCTTGTTTAAATCATCTATGGCTGTCAACGGGGAGATAAAGTAATAGCTTCACTTAGCTTGCCAAGTTGCTCTAATTTATGGTGCAGAGTAATCTAGACCCACATAAAGGATCCACTGCAACGTGAGAAGGGTGGGAATTTTCTCAGAATATCTTGCCCAACCTGTTACTCAAAATCTTGTCCAGTCTACGTGAGTGAAAATGTTGAAAAAATCCATAGGCAATGAATTTCCATCTTACTGTCTGTCTGATGTTTCTCAGCTATGATATCCAGGCTTAAGAAATGTGGTTTTTTTTAAAAATTTCTAAACAAATTACCATTCTATTACTTTTAATTGAATTTTAATTGAATTTGTAAACCTCAAGTTAGGATAATAAGTTTCCCCTTGTTTTTCCTACCTAGAAGTAAATTAGAGGGTGGTAGATTTGGGGTAAATATCCACCTTAGTGAAAATGCAGTATTAGGTTTTGAAATCTGAAATGGACCGTGTCAAAGGAGCGACATAGAAGTAATTTAGAAAGCAGGACTTACCCGAATCTTTAACAAAATTTTGTGAAAAAATAATCTGTGAAATATTCTGACAAAATCTTTATTGTAAGACCCACCCAAAAAACCAGCCAAAAGTGTTGAATTTACATATTTATTAACAAAAGCTGAGAAATTTGCTAGGATCCAGTCCAATTCCCTTCAGAATCTGATGCTCTTGAAGTCAAGCTTATTATTTTGTTTCTGTTGTTTGGTTGACTGCATGATGACTTGTTATTTTCCACACAGAGAAAAAAATAACAGGTTCATGCTACCATGATTACTATAAGACCGGTCATTTTATATAGTATTTTTTTATTATTGATGCTTTGTAAAACACCACTTTACATCTACAGTTCTCCAACTGTGCATCACAGCATCCCAGAGCACCACAACATATTCACAGAGGCTCCACAGGATACTTTTCTACTAAATGAATGGAACTGTGCTGTAACACCCGCTTTGGGAATGCTAGGGATACCATGAAAACATTACTGAAACAGTAAGCAGGCCATGAACTGGGAAAGTTTGGGAAACTGCTTTAGACTCTTATGCCAGGAGTTAAGCCACACTAGTGTTGAAAATATAGTTTGCACGATCCAATCTGGATTGGTCACTGGGACCTGAGATTTTGTCTTCCAAGAATTCAGACTCATGCAGGAGTCCATTCTCAGGGAACTTCTTTGGGCTGTTTTGTGTGTGGTAGACAGCTCAGAGCAGACAGAGAAATTCCCCAAGGATAGGCTCCAGAATGAGTTCAAAAGCTCAGAAGACAAAACCTATGGTCCTGGTGACCAATTGGATCCTGCATCATTATCCTGGGATATATACATTTGCCTTCATTTGTAAAATATACTTTGCTGAAGGAAAAGTGCAACAAGTAGTATTTTCATCTGCTCGTATTTAATGCCAACCTATGTGTTGGAATGGCACTGTCACTGATTACAGACCAGTGTCTGGGCAACAAATTCTTTCCCCAAACATAGACCATAGTCTTGAGTCAAACCAGGCATTTTCTGTAATCTAGGGGGCAAAATATATGCAAGTTCTTGTGGACAAAATGCCATATTCTTGGTCAATTTGAATTGAAATTAAGTTATAATACTGAGCAACATATTCTGTAGGTAACATGCTCTTTTAAGGCTGTCCTATAAAGTACTTGGAAGTTTCTATTGCTTCAAAATTCAGAGGTACTTGCAGTACTGGATACAGTATGGTACAATGAAATACCATTGTTATGTTACCTTCACTGGCTTCCATAGGCTTCTAGATGCTATTGAAAGTGCTGGTTGTCATCTTTAAAGCCCTACAACGTATAGGAACCAGTTACCTGTAAGATTCCTTGTCCTTGAAGATTTCTGCCTTTTCCACTAGATCTAGCAGGGTGGGTATACTCCAGGTCCTCTTGATGAAACAATGTCATCTGGGCTTGTGGTTCTGGGAGACTTTAACCTGCCCTCCCTGGGGGAAGGATCGGGCTTAGAACTGGAGTTCATGGCTTCCATGGCAGCCATTGACCTGACCCAGATAATTCAAGGCCTGACCCATGAGGGGGGACACACACTAGACCTGGTTTTTATCTCAAGACAGTGGTGTAATGATCTGGGGAGGATCACCAATTATTCGCCCCCTGTCATGGACAGATCATTATCTCCTTTGGCTGGTCTTTCATCATACCACCCCCTACTGCTGGGAGGCAGAACCGATGAGATGGTTCTGCCCAGGTGCCTGATGGACCCTGAGTGGTTCCAGATGGTGCTTGGGTCATTATCTACCTCCTCGACCCACAACTCAGCTAGGCCCTAGTGGATGCCTGGCAACAGGCTGCCTCTCGGGCGCTCAACTGGGTTGTCCCTTTGCTGCCCTTAACCTGACTCAGATCCCGGTTAGCTCCCTGGTTTTCCACGGAGCTGCAGTAAATGAATCATTGGAGGAGGGGCCTAGAGAGCTGTTGGAGGTCCACCTTGTCTGAATCTGACCGATCCCAGTTGAGGTCCTTCTCAAGGACTTACCTGGCAGCGATGGGAGCGGCAAAGAAGGCTTACTTCTCCGCTCTCATCGCATCCGCAGATAATTGCCCGGCTACCCTGTTTAGGGTCACACGCTCCCTCCTTGATCAGGGGGTGAGGGAAGACCCTTTGCAGGGGTGGGCCAAGGAGTTTGGTCAACATCTGCTGGGTAAGATTGCTCGGATTCGGGCTGGTTTGGACACCAACTGGCTTGAGTCGGACATGGAGGCGACGTCGAGCCTTGTTGAGGTTATCTGGGATGAGTTTGACCCTGTGACCTTAGATGCGGTGGACAGGATTATGCAGTGGCTGAGTGTCACTATGTGTTTATTGGACCCGTGCCCCTCCTGGCTGGTGTATGCCACCTGGGAGTGTAGACATGGCTGGCTCCAGGCAGTTACCAACGCTTCATTGCGGGGGGGGGTTTCTTCCCCGCCACCTTGAAAGAGGCGGTGGTGAGGCCCCTAATTAAGAAGCCTGCCTTGGACCCAGCCAATTTGAACAACTTCCGCCCCGTCTCCAACCTTCGCTTTATAGCGAAGGTTGTTGACAGCGTGGTGGCCAAGCAGCTTCTGGCTTTCCTGGAGGAAACTGAGTACCTAGATCCATATCAATCGGGCTTCAGGCCTGGCTACAGCATGGAGATGGCATTGGTAGAGCTGATGGATGATCTCTGGAGGACTCGGGATAGGGAATGTTCCTCTATCCTGGTCCTATTAGATCTCTCGGAAGCTTTTGATACCATCGACCATGGTATCCTATTGCGGCACCTTCGGGGGTTGATAGTGGGAGGCACCGTGGTACGATGGTTCTCCTCCTACCTCTCTGGGCACACACAATCGGTGTTGGCAGGGGGGCAGAGATCGGCTCTGAGGCCCCTCACTTGTGGGGTGCCTCAGGGGTTGCTTCTTTCTCCCCTCCTGTTCAACATCTACATGAAGCTGCTGGGTGAGATCATCCATGGTTTCGGGGTGAGGTATCAATATGCTGATGATACCCAACTTTTCAACTCCACCCCGGACTATCTCAGTGATGCCCTCCCCATGATGTCCTGGTGCCTGGAGGCGGTACAGATCTGGATGGGGAGGAACACGCTCCAGCTCAACCCGACAAGACTGAGTGGCAGTGCTTACCAGCATCTCGGGTCCAAGAAATTCCACCTTTGGTCATGGGGAAAGGTGTTGCCCGCTGTGGATAGGGAGTGCAACTTAGGTGTCCTCCTCGATGCACAGCTCAATATGAAGAAGCAGGTGGGAGCTGTCACCAGGGGGGCATTTGTCCAGGTTCGGCTGGTGCACCAGTTACACCCCTACCTGGACTGAGATGCCCTACGCATGGTCACCCATGCACTTGTTGCTTCCCATCTTGATTACTGCAATGCTCTCTATTTAGGGCTGCCCTTGCAGATTATACGGAGGTTTCAGCTGGTGCAGAATGCAGCCACGCGGGTGGTGATGGGAGCAGCCTGATACTCCCATGTGACCCCCCCTCCTGTGCAATCTGCATTGGTTGCCAGTTGCCCTCCATGTAAGATTCAAGGTGCTGGTATTAAACTATAAAGCCCTTCATGGCTTGGGTCTGGGGAATTTACAGGAGCACCTCCTACCAGCATCGAGGTCCAATCGCCCAGTGCACGCCCACAGGCAGGCCCTCCTGGGGGTGCCAATGACCAGACAATGTCAGTTGGTGGTCCCCCGGGGGAGGCCTTCTCTCTGGGGTCACCCACCCTGTGGAACCATCTGCCCCTGGGGCTGCAGTTGGCTCCCAACCTAGATTCCTTCTGCTGTGATCTAAAGATCTGGCTCTTCTTACAGGCCAGCCTCGATTGAGAGAGATTGGGGCTTTTAATTGGGTATTTTAGCATAATTTAATTCGTTATTTGGATTGGACTAACATTTTAACTATTTTTGTATGTATATTCTTGTGTGAGCCGCCCCGAGTCTCCCCCGGAGATGGGGCAGCATATAAATCCAAATAAACATAAACATAAACATCTGGAATTCCTAGTATGTGTGATTTCTCTTTGGTTGGTATCTGTCTTATGTTGGCTGGAGAATTCTGGAAGTTGAAGTCTACAAGCCTTAAAGTTGCCAAGTTTGGAGACCTCTGGAATAGCCTTTCAAGAAAGTTTAGATGCCTCTGATTTTATTGGTCTTTCATAAGATAGCAATAGCATTTAGCAATAGCATTTAGTTTTATATATTACCCCATAGGGCTTTACAGTACTCTTTAGGTGGTTTAGTATAGAAGTATTATTTACCCCCAACAATCTGGGTCCTCATTTTTCTGAGCTTGTAAGTATGGAAGCTGAGCCAAATTTGTGCCCTGTCTGGATCGAACAGCATGCTGTGGGCAGAGGTTTTTTTCCTCCAATACTTCATTTTAACCATTTCACCACCAGGGCTGAAGATTATGAAGATTATGGAGACGTAGCTTTTTTCTGAAGCAGTGAAACCAATAAGTTAATGGTGCTTTTCTGTTGTGTTCAGATTTTTTACAATGTCTGAGTTCTATTTTTTTTAAATTACATTTATATGCCACCCTTCTCCGAAGACTCAGGGCGGCTTACAACTTTTGGGATACAACCCAATGCGCTCAGCAATAGCCTTCATTCCATTGTATATGCCTGCTTATTACTAAGCGGCATTTTTACAAAGTCAGCTTATTGCCCCCAACAATCTTGGGTCCTCAATTTACCTACCCCAAGAGGATGGAAGGCTGAGTCAACCTTGAGCCTGGTGGGATTCAAGCCTGCACTAATTGCAGGCAGCTGGAACTTAAGTGCTAGGCATTTAACAGCCTGCACCACCAAGGCTCATTTTAAGACCATTCAAGCCTACAACTATATGTTGGGGTTACATGTTCCACAAATTAACTATGCAATGTTGTGTGTGTGTGTGTGTGTGTGTGTGTGCGCGCGCGCAAAAAATTACAGGATCTCCTACCAATCATTTTCATTAAACATCCCAAGTTCCAATCTTAGAAAAAGAAAAACATTGCATTTTCCCTGCTTCGTGCATATTCATTTTATGTGTTTCTATTATGCTCCTGATATCATATTTCTATTATATTCTCATTCAGTTTTTTTAAGTAGAGGGAAAGAAGGAGAAAGAAAAATATACACACAGATAGGCACAAAAGGAAGATAAAAAATAAAAAATGAGTAAACAGAGAACTTGCAAGGATAATAAATTTTAGGTTAAATGTTCAGTATTTATTTAATTTTAAGTAACTGAATATATTAGATTGCTTTAAAAACTGAAAATATATTTAAAATCCAAGTAGCATATAAATATCGATAATTAACATACCAGCAGTATAAATTCACAACTTGTGATTAAGAATTAAAGTAATTTGTTTCCAAGCAGCTAAAGAATTTATGTTAAGAGAAATCCAAATTTTGGATGTGGTACAAGTCCATATATAGAGTAAAATCTGAAAAATGTTTCCAAGTTGAATTAAATTGTTTGTCAGCTTTATTTTTGAAATAATAAAGTTATTGTGGACATCTAGGCATGCTCCCAAAGCTTCATTATCCATTCTTTTGCAGAATAAAGTATGCACACTTTCCAGTTGCAAATGTATATTTTTTGAATAATTACTAATTCACATAGCTTTGTGAGACTGTAAAGCTTTAGTAATTAATAAAAATGTTTAGTAATATTGAATACAAATGTTAAATATATATTACTATATATTTAATCAGCATATTTATATTTAATCAAAATGTTTACATTATGTTGTCATACTATCTTTAAAAATGACCAATTCAGTAAGAAATTATTAGTTAAAGAAATAATATAAAACCATATTCATGTTTTTCTGTCTTCAAAACAGTCTACATATATTATCAAGGACTTCTATGGAATCTCTATATAATAGGTCACTATTATTGCCTCCATTTTGCAGATTTGGGAGAAGGAGAGTTGAAAGATAATCTTTTGCCTAAGGCTACCAGAATCAGTCATGGTGAATGTGATCGTTCTTCCCCTCCTTCTCTTATTTCATCAGGATTTTCTGGTTCAGAACTCAGCCTCTGGCCACAATAGTGTACTAGCTTTCTGTGAGCTACTCCATGATGATAGAGTCCATCTCCATTTTTACATGGGTCTTCAGCAATTAATGAGAAGGTGCCAGAATAAGAACATTGCAACATCTTTTATCTCAGTTATTTCAAATAAGCGTTTAGTTAAAAAAAAAATCAAAAGTTTATTATTTATGAATGATGATAGAGTGATATAGGAGAATATTTGTAGCTCAGGGTAGAAACGAGGGGTCCTTGTACTCTCTGAGCCTGGTTGTTTTCTTGCAGATGTTTCTTTTTTTAAAAAAATAAAAGTTTTATTGTTTTCCAAAAAACAAACAAGACAAACAAACATACAATACATAAACCAATATCAATTTCAAGTATGTGGGTCGGTCACAAATCTCAGTGCCATCTCCGCATCATCGATACTCTCTATTACAAAGAAAGAAAGCTATAATCGTTATTATTAATTCTCTATCATGTTATAATCTCCATATTGTATTTCCTTTCAACAATTCCACGTATCTCCATTGTTCCGTATGTCACCAGACTTTTTTTATCTAACCATTGATAAAACATATTCCATATCTTATAAAACTGCTTTTCTTCTTGATCCCTAATTTCAAATGTTAATCTACTCATTTCGGCACAGTCCAAAATCTTCTTAATCACTTCCTCCTGCGTAGGTATCTTATCATTTCTCCAATTTTTAGCAAATACAATTCTAGCAGCTGTCAGTAAATTAACAATCAAATATTTCAGTTCTTTGCTAAGTGTCTCTGGTACAACTCCCAATAGGAATATCTCAGGTTTCAAGTCTGTATGTTGTTGTGCCATTTTTCCAACCACATGTGGATTTTAGTCCAGTATCTTTTAGCATCAGCGCAAGTCCACCACATGTGGTAGTAGGAGCCGGGTATCTGATGACATTTCCAACACTTATCCGATTTGTCCTTAAACATCCTTGCGATCCTTCTCGGGGATAGGTGCCACCTGTAAAACATCTTATACAAATTTTCTTTATATGCAGTTGACATTGTCATTTTATAATTCTGATCCCACAGTGTTTGCCATCTCTAAATCTATGCCATAACCAAAATTTTTCCCCAAGCAATCATTGTTTCCTTAACCTGTTCCTCTTCCATTCTAACTTCTAATAAATGACCATAGAGTTTTTTAATCACTTTTTCATTCGTACCCATCAAAATTTTATCTAATTCAGTTTGCTTTTTATAAATACCTTCAGTCCTAACATCCTCATCATATCTGGATTGTATTTGCAAATATGAAAACCAATTCATTTTATTCCTTGTTCTTGTAATGTTTGCATCGATTTGAGTTCACCCTTTTCATTTAAAATCTCTCCATATCTAATTGTTTGTTCCTTCTTATATATTATTGGATATGAAAAAGCTTCAATAGTAGATACCCATAATGGAATTTGTATATAATGTTGTTTTCTAGTTTTTCCCAATTTAAAAATAAAGCTTCTCGAACATAGTGTCTTCTAAAATATCCTTGTTTTTTTGTTCCCTTATACCATAAGAAAGCATGCCATCCTAATAGCAAATCATGACCTTCTAAGATTAATAATCTACTATTTCTCAAAGTTATCCATTCTTTCACCCACATCAAACTTGCAGCTTGATAATACAATTCCCAATTAGGTAGTGCAAATCCCCTCTAGACCTTGCATCTTGTAATAGCTTAAATTTAATTCTTGGTTTTTGCCCTGCCATATAAATTTTGATGTGATTTTATTTAAATCTTCAAAGTACTCTTTCCCAAGTCTAATTGGGATTGTCTGAAATAAATATAAGATTCTGGGTAAAACATTCATCTTGACTGTTGATATTCTGCCAATAAGAGATAATTGCATATTTTCCCATCTTTCAAGATCTGTCGCTATCTGCTGTTTGAGTTTTATATAATTATCTTCTTTCAATGTACTGCATATTGATGTTCTATATATTCCCAAATATTTAACTTTATTTGCAATCTGTATCTCTAGTAAATCTTCTAGGTCTTTCTTACGTTTTGCTAACATATTCTTTGTTAGAATCTTTGTTTTGTCTTTATTAATTTTTAAGCCTGCCACCATTCCATATTTTTCTATTTGCTCTATCAACTTAGGTGCTGATTTAAGTGGATCCTCTAATATGAATACCAAATCGTCTGCAAACGCCTGAAGTTTATACTTCTTTTTTAATTTTCATTCCTTTTATTTCTTCATCTTCTCTAATGGCTCTATTCAGCACTTCTAATGTTAAGACAAACAGCAGTGGTGACAGAGGACAACCTTGTCTAGTTCCTTTTCTTATCTCTATAAATTCTGTCAATTCTCCATTTACCAATATCTTCACTGTTTGGTTGTTATATATTGTCTCAATAGCCTGTATAAAGTTTTTGCCAAAGCCCATTTGCATCATTTGCAATATCATAAATCGCCAATTCACATTATCGAATGCTTTTTGAGCATCTAAGAACATCAATGCCATCTGTTTTTCAGGATGTGCTTTGTAGTACTCCAAAGTATCTAAAATTATTCTCACATTTTGCTTAATTTGTCGTTTTGGCAAGAATCCATTTTGATCTGTGTGGATAAATTCATTTAATCCATTTTGATCTTTGTGGATAAATTTTTAAATACCTTTTCATTCTTTCTGCCAATATTGAAAATTTTATAATCTGAGTTCAGCAGTGAGATAGGTCTATAATTTTTAACTTGTTGTAGGTCCATTTCTTCTTTAGGTATAAGGGTGATATAGGCTTCCAACCAGGTTTAAGGTATTCTCTTTTTTAGTAACACTTCATTCATCACTTCTAGAAGGTGAGTGCTTAACACTTCCTGGAAGGTCTTATAAAATTCCGCTGGTAAGCCGTCTGGACCTGGTGCTTTCCCTGTATTTTGTTTCTTCAAAGCTTCTGTCAATTCCATCATGGTTATATTCCCTTCTAGCATTATTTCAATATCTTTAGGTATCTGTGGCAGTCTTGTCTTTGTAGATACTATATTTTTTCTTCTGGGATACCTTCTTGAGAGTACAGTTTTTCATAATAGTCTCGAATATTTTTTTTCTTTTCATCATTCCCATATTGTATATTCCCTTTTCCATCTATTAATTGGCTAATTTTCTTTGTTTCTCTTTCCTTTCTAATTTTATAAGCTAACCATCTTCCTGGTTTATTAGTATTTTCAAAATAATTTTGTTTAGCGCCTTTATCTTTTGAGCAACATCTTCTTTATCCATTAAACCATTTTATGTTTAATCATGTCCATTTTCCTTTTAATATCTTTCCCTTGCGGTGATTCTTGTAATTCTTTTTCCAATTTCATGAAATCATTTTCCAATATTTTAAATGTCTTTTTCCGTTTAGTATTTCTTTTCCTTGTGTAGTCAATTATCAATCCTCTTGTATAGGCCTTCATCGTGTCCCAATGGGTTTGTAATGATGTATCTTCTTTTCTGTTTTCCTTGAAGAAAAAGGTAAGTTCTGTTTCAATTCTCTTTTTAAATTCTTCTTCTTTCAAAATCATATTATTTAATGTCCATCTAGATCTTCTCCTCTGTCCTTTCCAAGCAACTATCAGTGGATTGTGATCTGCCCAGATCCCAATTTCAATTTGAATTTTCTCTATATTGGAGAGCATATCTGCAGATGCCCATACCATATCTATTCTTGACCATGATTCATGTCTGTTTGAATAAAAAGTAAATTCTTTATTTCCAGTATTTCTCTCTCTCCATATATCTTTAATATTCATTTCTTCTATCATTTGAAAAAAGGACTTGAGCAGCTTTCTTCTAGTTTTCTTTTTAGTTCTCTCAGATTTATAGTCAAGCTGATCATTAATTATCCCATTAAAATCTCCCATCAAAAAATATTTGCATAGTCTAATTCAGTCACTTTTTGGTATAATTTCTTATAGAATTCTTCTTGATTCTCACTTGGGGCATATATTGCTATCAAGAGCATTTTAGTGTTGTTGTCTATTATCTCCACCATTAAAATCCTCCCATCTTCATCTGTATAAATCAATTCTGCAGTAATTATATCTTTAATGTACAAGACCACTTCTCTCTTTTTATGATAAATAACTTTCCTAACTTTTTTGTCTCAATACATATTCATGTTGTTTTTTAATGTGAACTTCTTTTTTTTTTTATAAACAAATTTTATTCAATTTTTAACAATTTTTTAAAACAGCTCTTTTCAGTAGACAGCATGTTCCCGGTCGTCACTTTTACATGCAAATATGACAGTAGGTCTATATTCATTTTAAGCATTTAACTTCACTTCTATTCCATTTTAACAGACAAAGGGTCAAAGTTAATCCTAATCTCAAATCTTAATCTCAATCTGTATAACCCCCAGTTCATTTCAAGTTAATTGCAAATATATATATATATTTTAAAAACTTCATTTATAAATCTTACAAATAACAATATATTTGCCCATCATATTAAAGATAAAGTTCATCCATATCTATCCTTTAATTATCTTCACATTGTTAATACTCTTTTATCATTTACAGAATTCTTTTGTCCGTCAGATTTGCCCTTTCATCACATATTCTCTCCATAATTCTAAATCCGTACAAATTTTAACACTAAAAGAATGAAAAAAACCTAGACTTGCCCCTTTTACTACTTTGAAAGTGACACCTCAGTGGTTAATATAGTAGCATAATCATAATCATTCCCTTTAAAACGAAAGATAGAAAAAAAGAAAAAGGAGAAAAGAAAAGCTCCCTTACAATATATCTCTAATCGATCGGGTTCTGCAATACATATCCCCTAAGATTTATTTATGGTTCCAAGATAATAATAAAAATAACTAATCTTGGTTATTGACAAATCTCATTTTTAGGCATTTTCTAAAATCATTTCAATTAATTCAATTTATCTAATCATCATTTACCTTTCTTTTGTAAATAAGAAATAAAAATGTGACCTTTTACCAGTAAAATTGTCAGTAACCCCTATTGTTTTACACTTTTATAATTACAATATATTCTTATTACCATTTCTTCATGCAGAACCCCCTTTTTAATACATTAGCCATTATCTCTATGCAAACAAGTTTCTTTCTTCATTATGTAATTCCGTGTCTCTCTATCTTTTGTTCTTGTTTCTTGTTCCTTCTCCTCTCTTTTATCCGCTATCCCCTTCTCTATCCAGTTTGAATCCCTCTCTCTCTCTTTACCTTTCTGCTCTCTATCCTTCTGGACCTTTCTAACATGCCTAATTTCATAAATGTTCCCCTTTTTAATTACCTTCTTAAGTTTCATTTTTGACCATCCTCCCTTTCCCTTTTATTTGTATTAATCTTTGTGTTAGTTGTCTTCTTAAAATGGCTTTTTGTGCTGGCTCCCTTCTCCTCCCTTTTATCCTGCTCCCCCCTTCTCTATCCAGTTTGAATCCCTCTCTCTCTCTTTACCTTTCTGTTCCCTTTCCTTCTGAACCTTTCTAACATGCTTAATTTCATAAATGTTCCCCTTTTAGATACTTTCTTAGGTTCCGTTTTTTTAGCCACCCTTCCTTTCCCTTTTATTTGTATTAATCTTTGTATTAATTGTCTTTTTAAGATGGCTTTCTCTTGTGCTGGCTCCTCCCTTTCCAAGGCTCCTTCTTCTTCTTTATTCAGCATTTGAATGCCCATGTTTTCTGCAACAAGCCAAGTTAGTTCAGTCACTTCCTGTAGCAGTTCTTTCATACTTTTAAACTCCATTTTAATTCTTTGGATGGCCACCAAATTTTTATTTTCCTTATTTCTTCTTCTTTAAATTTTCTATGATCCTAACCCAGGTCCAGAGTCTATATCAATATCACCAATTAGTCCGGTAGTCCGTCTTTGTGTATTCAAGCTTTCACTTTCTATGAGTCTTGCGTCTCTTTAAAATGTAACAACTCAATCCACAAAGGAACAAGATAGTTTCTTTCTTCTTTAGCTTCAATTTTTCTCCACAAAGTGGCACTTTCTGCACAGAGTCTTAACCCTTTCCTTTTATTTTGATATTCAAAGTTTTCCGAGCCCCAAACTTAAGTTCTTACGCTGGCTTCTTCCTTTCCGGTTGAAGCCCCTTATAGCTGTCAAAATATTTTACTTATTTTTCCTTCACTTGGAACTGCGCCGCTTCTGTTTCTTTTTTAAAAACTCATCTTTATCTTAATCCGGGTGCCTTGATCTTACCATCCGATACTCCGGTTCCTCTGCTGTCGACTTCTCTCTTTCCTCCTGCACCAATCTTAATCCCGTTGAGACCTTCTCTTGAGGTGGCCATTTTGACCACCACTTCTTGGCGTCTTGGAGGAAAAGACCAGACCCAAAGGGGAGATCGGCTCCCCTCACTCTGGCTGGCAGATTTCCCTTTCTCCGCCGCCCCTCTGAGGCAGCTTCAGCCCCGAACCTTGCAGGATCGGGGCTCTAGCAATATCAGCTAGTCTAATTTATGAAATATTTTCCTTCTTTTAGCAATCGAATTAAGTCCATTTATATTCATCGAAATCAGTTTTTTCCCTTCCATTTTAGGTCTTTTATATAGGTTTTGTTGCTCTAGTCATTCTAACTTCTCTTCATTCTCTAGGTAGACCACCTACCGCTCCAAGTTGTTCCTATTCTTCACTTGTTGCTACACCTTCCTTTGGAAGTTCCACAATCAGCTCCTCTTGTCTTCCATTTCCATCCTTTCCTCTAAAATATTCATCGTAAAAGAATTGCTCTCCACTGTATCAATTCTATGTCTTTGTTCCCGCCACATGAACAGAAGGCCTTCTGGTATTAACCATCTGTAATTTACACCTCTCTTCAACAGTTCTTTGGATAAGAATGCATATTCTCTTCTCCTCTCTCTTATTCTTCTTGGTACCTGTTTCAATACCATAATGTCTTTGTTATTGTGCTTCAATGTCTTGTCTCTAGTTGCTTGCAGTATTTGTGATTTAATGCTCTTCTTAGTGAACCTAATATGGATTTTTCTTGAAAGTCTATTCCTCGTTGCATACCTTGTATAGACTCGAAATATTTCATCTATTCCATCCCTCATCTTCTCTTCGGTTGTTTCTAACAATCTGCCAAAATCTGTGTCATTTTCTCCAACAAGTTTTCACCCTTCTTCTTCCTCGACATTTTGGAATCTCAAATAAAATTCGATCTATCCACTTCGCTTCACAGTGATTCATTATGGTCACTTCGACTTCACTTAATCTGATGTTGAAACTCTTCATTTCTTCATCTCTTTGTTCTTGCTGCTCCTCAACTTTCTTAATCCTCTCACCATATTTCTCCATTGTTTGCCATAGAGCTTTTATATTTTCATCTGTCTTGTCCAGCTTCTGTTCAATTATCTCAATTTTCTCTACCTTTTTTCCAATCTCTCTCACCGCTTGTAATATCATCTGTATTTTATCTTCTTTCTTTTTCCCTTTCTTGTTGTGATATTGTTGATGCGGGAGTTGTAACTTGTGGAACTGAAGACCTTCTACTCATTCTTGTAGAGATTGTCAACACCAATTCCAAAAAGGAAAGAAAAAAGGGAATGGAAGCCAATAATAAAAAGTAAAATTAGTAATATAAGAAGGGAGAGGAACAATCCTACTCAAAAAGAAAAAAGAGAAAAATAGTAAAAAGAAGAAAAGAGGAATTCCATAACGTGTCAATGATATATCAATGATTTGAAGAAAAGATAAAAGTTTAAAAACTAAGAAAAGAATGTATAAATAAAAAACTTGAGTTTTTTTTTAAAAGAAGGGAAAGAAAAAAGAAAAGATCCAATAGTTGTCTGTCTTGTTTCCAATGTACAAAATGAAAAGCCACCTCTCAAAAGAGAAAAGGCTAAAAATTGAAAAATAGGAAGATACCAATAAAAAAGTTGAAAAAAAATAGTAAAATATCCTTTAAGAATAACAAAATATATTTTTAGGGGCTCCAATTATAAAAAATTAAATTACAAACAATAGGAGACCTTGGCAGGAAGCAATATCACTCTTTATTCCACTGCCACTATGCAAAGTCCAGAGCTTAACAATTAAAAGAGGAGAAATTCCAGCTCTTCTGTTTTTTGCCTCTCAAAGAATTCCAGTTCCTTTATTTTAAAACTCTCCAAGGTCACTTTACTCTTCAATTCCAAACTGCAGGCTCAAAGATATTCCAAAAGCGCCTGTCCAGCACTTTCTAATCAACAGAGCCTTGGATACAATCCTTGCAAATGTATATGTTTGTATAAGATAGTGAGCCTCTAGGTAGCAATATTATATCTCTCAGCCAACTTTCACTTCCTTGCCGGATGGCTCCCAAAATATATCACTTCCTGTCTCATTCAAAACAAGAAGGACAGAAAAAAGCCTCACAGCCATTTCTTGTATGCAAAAAATGAAAAGTAACCAAGTCCAAATAGCCAAATTACATTAGAGCCCCCAGTGCCAAAAAGAGAAAAGGAAAAAGGAGACAAAGTTCAAAAATATAAAAGGCATTCAAAAACTCCCAAGAAGAAAAAGTGGAGGGAAAAGTCTTTAAAGCCATGAAAAGAAAGAAGAAACAAAGTTCTTTACTTTCAAGCCCAATCTCTTCTGCCGCCTAGTCCATCTCGCATTCAATTTCACACTATTAGAATCACTAGGGTGTTCCCAAAGGGTTAACAACCAAATGATCTCACCGACCGACACATTTCTTCTGATCTCATTCCTCTGGAGCTGCCACAGCTTCTTCAGCCCGATGGCTGCCTCAGCACGTTTCGGTAAGGGGCTGTCCTGGATCAACCAGGGACTTTGTGGCGTCCCTGGGATCAACAGAAGGCACCCCCAACTTTCACCAACCCTACGAGTCAGTTTAGATCCCGGGGGACCGTCC
This sequence comes from Naja naja, assembly GCA_009733165.1. Classification (NCBI taxonomy): domain Eukaryota; kingdom Metazoa; phylum Chordata; class Lepidosauria; order Squamata; family Elapidae; genus Naja; species Naja naja. Next base: position 138,023,531 of record CM019150.1, read on the forward strand.
CGAAGCGACAGTATCGGGGTGATCTCAGGAGTCAAGATCACCTCCGTCTTGCAGCGTCTCCAGCTCTGCCCATCTCATTTTCTTGCAGATGTTTCATTACCCAAACTAGGTAACATCATCAGTGCTAGTACCTAGTTTGGGCACTGATGGGATAGGATGGTGAGTCTGGACAGAGTTTTCTTCTTTCTATAGTATCAATTTGAGATCTACCAGAATCTATATACAATGAGTTATTTATACTATCCCTTAATTTCCTTTCATTTTTTAAAAGACTGTTGAATAGCTTTGTCTGTATCGGAGTCTTTAGTATTTTTTTAGAGAACTACAAAACAAACAACATATCACAGAATAAATTCATATAGAATTATAATTTGAGTTACAAATGACCAGGCCTAGGTTATCATATTTTGCATATATTATGCAAAAGTAGAGCTTTTGTATGAAGTCTACAGGGGTGTAGAAGAGGAGTGTCAAGGTGGGTGCTTAGATCTGGCCCACGGGGCCTTCCTGGAAACAGCAAAGGACCAGCCCATGGTGCCTCTGCCAGCAAACATAGAGCTAGGAAGACACCCCCCACCACTGAAGCTCCATTTTCACTGGCAGAGGGCTGCAGGAGGCCATCATGTCTCTCCAGCTCCACCTGGACCACCACAGGTGCCCCTGACACAAGTGATGTTCAGTTGGCCACTCCCACTCTGGTCACACCCATCCTGCCCCCCCCCCAGGTCAAACATAACCCTGATGTCACCGTCAATGAAATCGAATTTGACACCTTTGGTGTAGAAGATAGAATGAAAGATGACCAGCAGGAAATTGAATGAATGCAGTAATTGTGGCAATGGGTATACCATGGAAAAACCTTAAGGGCCAGGTTAGGGACAGATCAACTTGGAGATTATCTATGTGGTTTCTAAAAGTTAATCCTTATTTAATGGCTCATAATTAATAAAGGGATTCCCCCAAATACATCCTAAACTAATTTGATTATATTAAATCTTTTAAGTCAAGAGCAGAATTTCCCAAAAAATATTTAATTCATGCAAAATAAGATTAAAACTCTACAAATTTCATTGGTCATATCAATATTCAATTAATACCCTTTAATTTTATTAGATGATTCAGACAGAAGTCTCAAATTCACTGTGGATTTTATTTATGCAACATTTCTGTCACAATCATAACACAATACAACTTTCTTGATTCTTCTTTTCAGACATGAAGTTGAAGCTCAAGAGATGCAAATAATTACAATAACGAGGTGATTGAATTAAATTGGGAAGTATAATAATGTATTATTCATCTTGGTATTAATATGTTAGCACATATTCTTTTACTACTTTGAATATTCATTCACACCTGTGTGATCAGCATTAAAAAAGTAACTTTTTCACATCACTAAAATATATATTTAAGCTAAATAAATAAATATTCTTTTTATTTTTGTAATTTGTGAATATTGCATATGCCAGTGACTGTATTATTCTTGTCTTCAAAAATCTCTGCTCAAGAACATAAATTTTCAGGCAATTGCAATATTCATTGTACTTATCAAACTTCAAGATTTAAAAATAAAATGGGTTGGAATAAACAAAAGTTAAATGCAAAGAAAGTTCAAATGATCCAGGATAACAAAAACTGCATAATCAAAACTATATAGGATATAGGAGTTGGTATCCAGTATCTTCCAGAAAATCAAAATGAAATGGAGGAAGAGTTCCGATGGTATATTCTGCATTAGGAACTGTCACAATCTAAAACTAAAACAATATAAAAATCCAGGATAGCCAAGACAGTTTGGTTAATGACGATGTCCTTTATGCAATCAATTGTTGTAAACCAGGGTGTCAAACTCAAGACCCATGAGCTGGATCCGGCCTGTGATGTGGTTGGATCTGGCCTGTGGGTCCATCCCAGTCTACTCACGTTGCTTTGGCCTAGTCTACTCGCCTTGCTTCTGTTGTGGTTCACTATCAGCCTGTGCAGAAGGCAATGGAATTAGACAGTGGGGAAGAACTGAGACCAGTCAGGGAGTCTGGAGAAGATTCAGATGAGGGTCCTGCATCCGATGCAGAGATGGGGCCAGGACCATCTGGGAGTGGGGTGCTGCCTTCGGAGCCTCCAGAGTCTGGCAGCAGCAAGGCAGAGGACCCAGGGAAGCCTGTTCCCAGTGTGCGTGTGTGCAGAGCTGCTAGAAGGCGAGAACAGCTGAAACAAAAGGGGAGACTCAGGAGTAAGGCTGAGAGATGATTGCCCCTGCTATAAGGTATAAAGGACAGGCCAAGATGACAAAACCTTTACAAGAAGCAAAGTGATTCGTTCGATTCAGATTCATTCTTGAAGCTCTTTGTACTTCAGTTGGTTTTTGTTCTAGTTTATTTTACCCTTCTATTATTGGCAGCACTTCACAGGAAAGAAAGGTGGATGGTTATCTCGAGGGACTGTTTGAGATTCATTACCAGCTGGGAATGAAAATAATTCCCAGCACTGCAAAACAAGACTTATTTTTAAAATAAGCGTGTGCGTAATTACGCTCTTGGAAGCCTTGGTCAGAACATCTTTGGCCCAGTATACCCAATGCAGAGAGGAAAGATCAGGCCAGTGAAGCTTCAGCCCAGACTACCTGGTGCGAAGAGGAAAGTCAGTCTACCCAATGCAGAGAGGAAAGATCAGGCCAATGTAGCTTCGGCCTGGTCTACTCAATTAGGCCAGCGTGGCTTTGGCCTGGTCTACTCAATGTGGAGAAGAAACATGCCAGCAGTCTGGGGAGTGGCATCAAGCTGGCCATGCCCATCTAGTCAGCCACACCACCCAGTCAGCCACAAACCCCCCTCCCTTGAGGTCAACTACAGCCTTGATGTGGCCCTCTGTTGAATATTTTATTAATTGATCCTATGATCAATTAATGTTTAGAGGATCTTGTTAACTTATCTATATATTTAAATTGTATAAAGATGCTGAGCGCAGTCTGTTTTCAAACCAAATCTTTTATTGTACAAGCAGCTTAATTCAAATAAAGTTACAGAAAGACTTTTACCAGTTTCTTATGCCTTCTTTAAGTTTCTTTTCTTCTCAGGTCTCTCTTGGTTTCTATAACTACCTATGTAGTTAGGTTTCCTCAGTCCCTTAGATTTGGTTGTCAGGAGTTCTGATGTAGATATTTGGGAGAATTGATCGCCTATGCTGATCAATCTCTCTTAAGGACTATTGAGAATAACTCTCTAAGAAACACAGACCTCTTAAGAAACTTAGACCTCTCTTTTTAGGCTTTTCCCTCTCTCTCCCTTTTCTCTTTTGTCATGAGTTTCCTCCTCCTCATGCTCCTGAGGTATCCAGCTGGTCTCCCTCTCCTTGAGACCTCTGAGGGTAATGTGAGCCTCTTCCTCCTGAGGTAAATGCCTGTTGGGTTGCCTCTTATATACCAAGGGGCGTGGCTTGTGATGCCAGGACAGGGTATGTGGTGTTACCCTGTCATTGGTGGATTTGGCTTCACCTCATATCCAGGCAGATTGTAAATTGCATAGCAACAGCAGAAAAGGCCTATTTTCTGACACCCTCAATGAAATTGAGGTTAACACCCCTGTTGTAAACTAAATAACAGGCTTGGGTTTAACGGTGGGAATTGTTTCTTAAGATCTGAATATACAAGCATATTAGAACTGGACCTCAATTAGTGCTTTATTTCCTCTTCAAAAATAAGCACAAGGAGCTTGATATTAAACTGGGACTTTACCAAGAGTTATTCCCTGCTTTCAGTTTCAATTCTAGTTCAGGTTGAGAGACAGGGACAGTTTAAGGAATTTGGATGTCCTGTGCAACATCAGATTTAGAGCTTCTCCTATGTAATCATTGGTTCAGAGACTCCCTTTAAAATAATTATTGTAGAACATATATCCAAAGAATCTGAGCTAAAAATTAAATATGCATTGCTCTAAATACATATACATATTGTTAAATATGTATGTTGAGGGGCAAATAACATGGGCTTTGTTATTTATTAACTAACATAGTTACTTTGTATTATAATTTGATTTATTTTCTCTCTTTTAAAATGATGTTCAGATTAGCTTTTAACATTCCTAAATTGATAAAGAAGCTGGAGATTACCTCCAGATAAGAAAACTTTGTTAGTACAACTTGTGACCTGGCTTATCTCTTTCATGAACTTTAAACAACCTATTTCCTTACAAGTATGCCCCTTCTGACGTCCGACCTCATTTTAATGAATGTGTGTGATATTATGGGATACAAATGTGTAACATGTTTGACTACATGTAATTGATTTCCTATGGCATAGGGGTCGACAACGTGCGGCTCTGGAGCCACATGTGGCCCTTTGGACCCTCTCCTGTGCTCCCTGTCAGATGATCCCACCATTGGCTGGCCCTGCCCTCATCCTCCTCCCACTCACTCTTTGCCTGCCCTGAGAAGAGAAGGGAAATGGCGGCAGATGGAGTCTCATTCTGTAATTCTAGGGAGGGAGAGAAGCACCCCTCTACTTGCTTCTTTTTCTGGCCCTAGTTGGTGCTGTATTCACCTCAGCCTCTGGGAGAGATTTGTGACTTTTCTCCAGCCCGAGACACTGGCCGGGTCAGCTTGGAGCCGATGTTCTGCATTGTAACAGGCTCCAGGAGGAAGGGGAGGGGATGGAGTGAAATGCACTAAATTTGAGTGTGCTTCACAGGTGTTGCAAGAGCAGCGAACAGCCATGGAGCCGGCTGTGGTGGGGCCTGGAGGGTGCACACAAGAGGAGAAGGAGGGGGAGAGGGAGGAAAGAAGCCTCCACCACAGCTTGCGCTCATTCCTCAGCCAACCTGGATTTCCAAAAACTCACCAAGAAGAAAGAAAAGAAGCTTCTCACACTCTCGGAAAGCCTTGCATGCTCTTCTTGGGGCTCTTCGCTATCCTTTTTTTCTTCCTTCCTTTTGGAAATCCGGGCTATCTGAGGAACAAGTGGAGCCGTGGTGAGACTTCCCTCCTCCTCCTCTCATTCTTCAGCCAGCCCAGATTTCCAAAACGAAGAAATAAAAGGGGACAGCGAAGAGCCCCAAGGAGAGCATGCAGGGCTTTCCGAGAGAGTGAGACAAGACACAGACACAGAGACAGGGAGTGAGAGAGAGCGAGACACACACACACACACAGAGTTAGTTAGTTAGTTAGTTAGTTAGTTTACTTTTATTGTCATTGCACCCATACAACAAAATCAAACACCATCTTCAGTGCACATCATGACCATGACCATGAAAATAAACACAAACACACTTCCTTCACCCTTCACACATTGAACCGAAAATCCCCGTCACTACACCAACACTGCACTATACAGCAGAATTCAAAAGAGCTACTGCCCTGGGATAGAAGCAGAAAGAGAGAGGGAGGGAGAGGGAGAGGGAGAGAGGAGAGGAGAGGGAGAGAGGAGAGGAGGGAGAGGGAGAGGGAGAGGAGAGAGGAGAGGAGAGGAGAGAGGAGAGGGAGAGATACAAAAGGAGGGAGAGAGATTCGGCTCAATTCAGCTCTGTCTGCTCCCCTCTCTCTGCCTTTGCCCAGTTTTGAAGGATTCCACAGCGATCTAAGGCAGCAACCTCGTAGCACTGTGAGGTAACAGCCTGACTGTCACTCTTTTTGGAATGCAAGGTTTATCTTTGTATCTTTCCAGAAACAGAAAGAATGTGACCAAATTTCCTTACAGTTATTCCCTGGGTGTGGAAGATGGGAAGTGGGGGTAGGGAGTGAGGAGAAGGAGGGAGGAAGAGAGGCATAGAGAGAGAGAGAGAGAGAATTAGAGGAGAGAGAGAGAAGGAGAGAAAGAAAGAGAAAGAGATGAGAAGGAAAGGAGGGGGAGGGAGAAAGAGATGGGATAGGGAGGAGAGAGAGCAAGAGAGAGAGAGAGAGGGAGAGGGAGAGAGAGAGAGAGAGAGCAACCTGTTCCCAATAGAAAACACAGAAAACCACAAAAACTGAGGGTCGTGTGACTCAGTGGGAGTGACATTGAGTTGCCACGCCCACCCATGTCTTGGGGCTCCCGGTATTTTGTTTTCTGTGGGAAACAGGTCCAAATGGCTCTTTGAGTGTTTAAGGGTGTAGACCCCTGTCCTATGCAAAGGAGAGGTTACTTTTATTCTGTTCAATCAACATTCCTCTTGCATTTTCTTTGTTGTGTTAACTATAAAAGAAGGGAAGCATGGGGCTCAAGTTCTCTTTCCCTTTTTCATAGAGTTACCCCACTTTGTCAGGGTACCCTAATTAACTGCTTTAAAATGATCTTTATTTTATTTTTATTTTATATTTGGATTTATATGCCGCCCCATCTCCGGGGGGACTCGGGGTGGCTTACACAAAAACATATACATAATATAAAACTTATCCCAAATTTACCTAATCCAAATAACTCTAAAATATTAAAATCTCCCAAAATTAAAAAAAACCCAACCCCGCTCAAACCAGGCTGTCCTGTGAAAACAGCCAGGTCTTTAGATCATGGCGGAAGGAGCGCAGGTCAGGGGCCAGACGCAGCTCCAGGGGTAGTTGGTTCCAAAGGGTGGGCGCCCCCACAGAGAAGGCCCTCCCCCGGAGGACCGCCAACTGACATTGCCTGGCTGAGAGCACCCCCAGGAGGGCCTGCCTATGGAAGCGTACCAGGCGATTGGACCTCGATACTGGTAGGAGACGCTTCTGCAAGTGCCCTGGACCCAAGCCATGCAGGGTTTTATAGGTTAACACCAGCAGTTAGCTTCCAACTCAGTTGCTTATTGGAAAGAGAAACTGAGGCAGAACCTAGAGCCAGATTTGGCTTTCAATGTAGAGCAAATAATTAATGCTTAGGGACAAGTGGGGCTAACATCTTGGTCATTAAGTGAAGAAGTCACTATGTTGATTAGCAACTTACTTCAGTTTTCCATTGCTTTACAGACCCACAAAGTTTATAAATGCAAGGATTGGTTGTAAAATTAGTGGTTTTTTCATAACTGCATAGTGTTGCTCAAGTTGGTGTCATCTCTGCTTAACAAAGCAGTTCAGCTCCACACCAATAAATATAAAGTACTACACACTGTTCTATGTGCTAAATAACTATTAACAATAAATTAAAATGGCTGTCCCAATACTCACAGTGATTATCATACACACATTTTCTGCCAACAGTGTCTTGCAGAGAAATTTGCAAGAAACACAGAATGAACAATAGCACACTTTGATATATTGACACAATGGACAATTCTTGCTCTCTTGGGAAGTCTTTTAAAATTGAATGGGGTTTGGGGTCTACTCTGATATATTTTTGAATGTTCTACATAAAAGAATTTAATTTTACTCTAATCATTCGGAAGGAGAGACTAACTTTTAAAAAATTCATTGGAAGTATTAGTAACAAATCTAAGCAAATTATAAATCATGCATTTGCAGACTATCAGAGTATGATTATAGAAACAAACCAATTCAAACAAGTGAAAATCAATTCAGCCCAAGCCATTTCATTTGCAATTCAAGGAGGTAAAATGTACAAGAAGCCTTAGAGTTCCTACTGTATATGGACATAAACCACATAGATGTTTATGGGCAGAGCTATGCATGAACTCCATCTGAACTCTTCCCCCAAATCTCATAAACTTGAACATTATAGATACTTGTTAATATGAATGGCCTTTTGAGATAGTTATTAAAGTCCAAATATGCAGACGTTCAATTTAGGTGCCATAAGCGGTCACAGCAAGAAAAACAAAACAACGCAGTTATACTTCATTGTACCTTGATTGTAGCTGCTTTTTTTTTTCTTAACCTGAAGATTTCCTTTTGTATTTATGTATGCAAATATATATCACTATTTTGTTTGGTGTGTATGTGTATGAGAGAGAGAGTGTTTATATGCATATTCTTTAGTCATACAGAATATACACATAAACATTAATTTGCTCTATATCATCACACTGCATTTATTATGGATAATCCTTAGTTTTAATGGTAACTGCAAATCATGACCCCTATTTTGCTTTTCAGCTACATTAAACATTGTATTGTGAATGCCTTTGTGCTTAACGTGACTGTACCATTTAAACAAAGGTAGGACACAAGATTGGTTGGGTCCGGAGAGTGGAGTTCCTCTGGTCGACTTATGTCCTCCAGGTTTTCGGGTTTTGCACCAGCCTAGAGTCCAGGGAAGGGGTGGTAGGGTGGCTGTGGTTATTCAGGAGACCTTGATTCCAAGGGAGGTCTCTGTTCCGCAGACTGGTGGGTGTGAGACCCTCCTCCTGTGGTTGGGGCCCGGTAGCTGGTTGGGCCTGCTGCTTGCATACCTTTCCCCCAACTGTGTAGCAGCGGCCCTGCCTGGGTTTCTCGATGCACTCTCGGGAGTGGCAGTGGAGCTCCCAGGCCTTCTGGTCTTGGGTGACTTCAACCTGTCCTCCCTGGGGGGGGCATCGGGTTTGACACAGGAGTTAATGGCCTCCATGGCGGCTATGGGCCTGGCCCAGTTAATACAGGGCCCCACGCATGAGGGGGGCAACATGCTCGACCTTGTTTTTGTCTCGGATCAGTGGTGTAGTGATCTGGGGGTGGGCAGTGTTAATGCCCAACCCGTTGCATTGTCAGATCACTAGCTCCTTCGGCTGGTCTTCCAACAGGCTGCCCCATGCTGCTGGGATGAGGAACTGCTGAGATGGTTCTGCCCCAGTCGCCTGATGGACCCTGAGAGGTTCCAGGCAGAGCTGGGGTCTCTGCCTGTCTCCCTTATCCATAGCTCGGCCGAGGTGCTGGCAGCTGCATGGCAACAAGCTGCCTCGGAGGCCCTTGACCGGGTTGTCCCCTTATGCCCCCTCACTCACCGCAGATCCCAGGTGGCTCCTTGGTTTACGGAGGAGCTCCGGAGATGAAGCAATGTAGAAGGGGTTTAGAGAGCAGGTGGAGATCGACCCGTTCTGAATCCGACCTCTGAGAGCTCATATTAGGACTTACCTGGGAGCTTTGAGGGCAGCGAGGAGGGTTTACCTCTCTGCCCTCGTAGCGTCTGCAGATAACTGCCCGGCCACCCTGTCCGGGGTCACGCGCTCCCTCTTACATTGGGAGCCGGAGGTGGACCCTTTGCAGGTAGGACTGAGGAATTTGGACAATATCTGTCAGATAAGATCGCTCAGATCCGGGAGGGGTTGAAATTCAATTTGCAGTGGTCTGAGGAGGGAGTTACAGAGAGTCTGGCCGATGTCATCTGGGCTGAGTTTGATCCTGTTTCTGAGGATGAAGTGGACAGGATTATGTGATGACTGAGTTCCACCACCTGTTTATTGGACCCGTGTCCTTCCTGGATGGTATATGCCTCCAGGAGAGACACGTCTGCAGGCTGGCTCCAGGCAGTTGTTAATGCCTTGCTGAGGGAGGGGTCCTTTCCCACCGCCTTGAAAGAGGCGGTAGTGAGACCCCTCCTGAAGAAGCCTGCTCTGGATCCAGCCATTTTAAACAACTTCCGTCCAGTCTCCAACCTTCACTTTTTGGCGAAGGTTGTTGAGAGTGTGGCTCAGCAGTTTCCGCTTTTCCTGGAGAAAGCGGACTATCTAGATCTGTATCAGTCAGGCTTCCGACCCGGGTACAGCACGGAGACGGCATTGGTCGTGCTGATGGATGATCTCTGGAGGGCTTGGGACAGGGGATTTTCCTCTGTCCTAGTCCTATTAGATCTCTCAGCGGCTTTTGATACCATCGACCATGGTATCCTATTGCGGTGCCTCGCTGGCGTTGAGTGGGGGGGCACTGTTCTGCAGTGGTTCTCCTCCTACCTCTCGGGGCATTCACAATCGGTGCTGGCAGGAGGGCAGAGGTCGACCCCGAGGGCACTTACATGTGAGGTCCCTCAGGGGTCAGTCCTCTCTCCCCCCGTTCAACATCTTTATGAAGCCGCTGGGTGAGATCATCCCTGTCTTTGTGGGGTATCAAAGTATGCTGATATACCAGCTATATATCTCCACCCCAAGCCAAATCAGTGATGCCCTCTCCATGATGACCCGTTGTCTGGATGCGGTACGGACCTGGATGGGCAGGAATGGACTACAGCTCAACCCGGCTAAGACTGAGTGGTTTTGCATACAGGCATCTTGGCCCAGTCAGTTGATTCCATCTTTGGTCATAGGGGGAGAGGTGTTGCCCCCTGTGGATAGGGCTCGGAACCTGGGAGTCCTCCTGGATTCACGGCTTAGTTTGGAGGAGCAGGTGGGGGCCATGACCAGGGGGGCTTTTGCCCAGGTCTGACTGGTTCGCCAGTTATGCCTGTATCTGGACCCAGATGCCCTTCGCACGATCACTCATGCACTTGTGACATCCCGACTCGACTACTGCAATGCTCTCTATTTAGGACTGCCCTTGCATACCATCCGGAGGCTTCAGCTGGTGCAGAATGCGGCTGCGCGCGTTGTGATGGGAATTTCCTGATACTCCCATGTTACACCCCTCCTGCGCGAGCTGTATTGGTTGCCAGTTGCCCTCTGGGTGAGATTCAAGGTGTTGGTGTTAACATTCAAAGTCCTTTATGATACGGGTCCAGGGTACTTGTGGGAGCATCTTCTGCCAATATCAAACACCGATCGCCCTGTGCGTGCGCACAGACGGGGACTCCTCAGGGTGCCGTCGGCTAGACAATGTCAGCTAGCGGTACCCCGGGGAAGGGCCTACTCTGTTGCGGCCCCCGCCCTGTGGAACCAACTCCCTCTGGAGCTCCGGTTGGCTCCTGATCTCCGCTCCTTCCACCGCGATCTGAAGACCTGGCTGTTTGAACAGGCCGGGCTGGACTGACCTCCTGGGTTTTTTTAAGTATTTTAATGGGTTTTAGTGATTGGGCTTATTGATCTAATTTTGTTTTAAATATTTATTGATTGTTGTACTGTGTTTTAATTGTGAGCTGCCCCGAGACCTTGCGGAGAGGCTCCGGCATATAAATCCAATTAAATAAATAAATAAATAAATAAATAAATAAATAAATAAATAAATAAATAAATAAATAAGATTCTGGTGGATCAATCTAAAGAGCTAATTAATACTACAATTTATTTGTCACAGAGGCAAACAAGATAAACTTAAGTAACTTCACAGGCATAACATGTCTCTTAGTGATGGGAAACATGCTGCCTTTGAATCTGGAGGTATTTTTGCCATTGTGATAACATTAATACAGATTTTGATTGCAAGAGATATAAATTGATAGACAGACAACAACACACACAGTTTTAATACTACTGTACTGTAATTCCTAGCCATATGCTTCAAGTACATACATTGTTAAATTAAAGTAAACATAAACTCTCTACCTAGTCCTAGACATAATAACAAATATTGTTGAATACATTAGATTACTGTTCTACAAGAATTGGATTTATTGAAGTATGGAATGAAATGTTCTGTTTTTAACAAAAATGTTTGAAAGCTTTTCCTACAGTAAACTATAAGGCAAAAATACGTGTTCTTGAGAATAAAGCAATGATTAGCAGAGCAGAGTAGAACAGATTGAAACAATTATTTTGTGAGTAGAAGCATTAAGGGGAAAAAAGTTCCCATTTTATTTGTGATGCTTATCAGAAGAATCTTTTAAACTGAAGGGACTATGGATCATGATCAAGAAAACAAAAGAAACAGCAAAATAATACAATATCAATAATGAGAATTCATAATGAGATAATGAATTCTGAAAATTCATCACACACCTCAGTTCTCTTTTAGAAAGAGGAAAATTCTGTTTTTTGGAAGGAAAACAAAGATTAGCTTAAATGAATCTCCAGAGAAAAAAACCTAATCCCACATCTTCATAATTATCAACATAAATTTAGCTACCCTAAAGTTTAACAGAACGTTCCAATATTTTTATCACGTGTGGTCTGTAATGTATATCACAACCCATGCTACTGGTGCTATGTCATCCTACACATGCCATTCCACATCCCATCCCTAACCAGCTAGAACTGTAGCTGTCTTTGCATGTTATAATCTGGTGAAGTTATAACACTTAATCATAAGAGTGGTTCTAAGGCTGTGTAAACTGTCTGGAAACAAACAAATGACAAAATTTCTAATCTTACCCAGTCTTAATTTAGCTCTACAAAAGAGGTGGACAAAAATGCCAAATCCAGTTTAAACATATGGCTCAGAGTGTGAACAACCATAATTGAACAACCATATTATTATTAGTAGTAGTAGTAATAATTAATTAATTAAAGATTAAGTCAGTCCACTGTCGAATGTCCTGCCAATACAAAGCAACTTGAATTCCTGAACAAATTCCTGAAGAAAAGTACTTATCAGACAAACAAAAGTAAAGTGAAATTTGATGTAGGTAGTTTGTGGCAAAGTGATCAGACTCCAAATGTCACATTCTTTCAGAGCCCATTAGAGTTCTGATAAGTACTCAGATGATAAAGCTTCAATTGCTCTCGGTTGGGAAAGGCCTCAAAATTATATTTGCTATGCTTTCCCAGTGTGAGGATGAAACCCACCTATCGATGAAAGCTCAGTATCAGAAGCTTTCAAACTTTCTCAAATTTGTCAGCTACTCAAGGGTCTTAGTCTTAAGAAATAGGACATTGTATTTCTAGTACTAGGGACAAGTACGAATAAATCTAAGGAATCATCTGGCTCTTCATCTTTGACCTGGTTTAGTTCTCAACTAAGCAAAAATAGAAAGGTGCTGGAATAAGAGTTTTTATATTGAGTGTTTATATCTGGAGTCTGGTTTCTTGTATTAAGGTCTCCAAGGCTATGTTTGTTCTATAAAGTCCAGCTGTGCTTTTTCTACTCATTCAGACTATTTGGGGGGAGGGGAATCAATGACACAGGAATTGCTTAGAATTGAAACAAATCTCTAGTAATTAATTTTTGTAATCAAAATATGTAAAATATGTACACACTCTAGGTACTGTTTACAAGGGGTCCTCACTGGATATATTTATTACATTTATTTGCCTCCCATCTCACAGTTTGAGGCAGCTCTGAGAGTTTTGTGATTTAGCTGAAAAACAAGAAAGAAGACAAAGAGGTTACAAGAGCATTTATAGAAACTGTGAAGGAAGGATGGTGGAAGAAATATAACTTAATTTTATATTCCAAGGAAACTGCACTGTCATCAAACAGAAAAATGCTCATAGAAGCTATAACACAGAGTCAGATCAATTCATTTTTTTTAGCTTTTAATACAGTTCCCAGATATTAAAATAATGTAATTATGGAATATAGACCTTCTCCAGGAACACAACATTTAAAAAAAATGCATGTGTACAGTAACTTGAACTTTGCAACAGGAGCTCCAAAAGTCTGCATACTGTCCAATTTACCCAACTTTAATTATTTTGGTTTTGAAGACTTACTACACCTCTCCTGCTCATGTTGAGGTCTGTTCCCAAGATGGAGATTTCATCCAATAAGAGCATTTGTTACTATGTCAATGCCTGTCAATGTATTCTACTTCTGAGCTTTGAAATTTTATTTTCTAAAATGAAAGCATTTTTTTAAAAAAATAGACAAGATAATGGTGGCCTGGGAAATCTTCTGTCTTTCAAGCCTAAATTACTGTGTATTCATAGATTTCTACTGCTTTTTTCTCCTTTAGATCGATAATGAAGTTACTCACCGTGTGGTGTATTTGTGTAAATGCAGCATAACAGCTGGAAGTGCAAGTTGCAAGCCAAAAACCCAAAAGTCTTTGGGCTAAATTATAAATGATAGAATTACCAGTTATATATTTGTTTGGAGGTATTTTTCCTCAAGAAATCACAACATTAATAATTGCATTAATTCCATTAGACCAGCTTTGACTGTAGTGTAAATCAATATATTCATATACATTGAATATCCTAGGTCCTACATATTTGTGAAATTATTATTTTATTAGATACTATGGTAATTGAGGATTTAATTCAGAAAAAATGTAGATGTATGCTGGTGTACAGCATTAAAAATCAATAAATGTAAAAACCTCAGGAACCCTCCACCTGTTTGATAGTATTCCATCTAAGATAAGAAAGATACTGTATAGAAGATGTAGAACAAGTGCTACATTTTCTAAATCTTTGTTGTAACGATAAATCCTCTAACTTTTTGAGTTTCTTCAGGGTAGTAAGATTCTGTATCTCTTTCTGTCTTCTACTGTATAGTTGAATAGGACATATTATATTAAACATATTCTATTTCCTCTACTGCTTTTCAAATTCCCTATGAACTCTCTTTTTCTTCAGATCAATCTATCATTCTTTCTGCTCTTCACATTACTCTGAATATTTTGGTTTTCTTCCATTGAACTGAATAATGCACTTAATTATCATAGAATATTACATCCCATTTTACTGCTTTGTAGTTTGCTTTAAATATTTGTACTACATTCCCTGAGATGGTCAACTTTTCATTATTTGGTTGCCTTTATATCATAACCCTCAAATTCTTGGACCAATTTGTTATGTATATTTTATAGTTCAGACTTCTGGAATGTACAAGCCTGTTTAATAACCTATAGCATAAAAATCCCAGTAAAATTGGCGTTGTTTCAGAAATACTTCATATTTCCCAGGGTAAGATTTGGCTGACAGTCAAGGCAAGGTTAGGCAATAATCTTTATTGCAAAGATGAATGAAGCCAAATGAAACAACTGATTATTAGGGAGCAATAGTCCTTTTAAACTTCATTGCTTTTTCTTACTGCCCTAAATTAATGGATTCTTTGCTAAGCACTCAGCAGCCTTGAAGCTGAGCAGTTATTAAATGCTTATACAACTGCTAACTCTGACTTGCTGGCTCTCACTTTAACTTTCACATTAGGGTCCTGTAAGGCAACACTCCATTTTATTTTATTTTCTTATTTCCTGCTTATAGTCATCCTTAGATGACTTATGCAGTGAAGATATCCTCTTCATCATAAGAGTTATCTGGTCCCTAGCTGTGAGGTTGCTTCACTAATACTCTTTAGACAATAATCATTTTTTTGTATTTTTGAGAAAAGGTAGAGTTTTGATAGAATTAAAGTTTGGGACTAAATATTTAATAGGTCTTGCTTTTTAAGTAACTGCTTCTTTTTCCTTAATCTTTTCAGACTTTTGTAATTTATTTGTATCTGATTGACTTACAAATTGTGAAGTTTAATTGTTGTGAATTGATTGTTATGTATCAACATCAACACTATAGGTCTTCTAACTTCAAAAAACATAAATGTGGCCTTTGGTCACATTTTGAAGGAATCCCCTAAGGCATAAGGCATTGACAGAATTAGAGCAGGGAAACCCATCAATCACCCATCTAGGGATGGGATTAACTTCTTCCCTTCAGGAAGGACAATATTACAAACTTTTTCATTATAAAGACTATTAAATAACACTTCTGGTGTAGGCTGATTATAAGAGAAGCTGATACTCCCTAGCATTCCCCAAGACCTTTTATAGCTGCTGCAGTATTGCTACTTCTTGTTTCTTCCTGGGGAAAAGATACAGGACGGGACAATGATGCAGGTTGAACATACAGGCCACGAATTTAATGCATATGTGGTCCAGCCAGCTGTATTGCTTCTGATGTGAAACACCCATTTTAGAACATAGAGAACATAGAATAATAGAGTTGGAAGGGTTAATGGCTTTTGGCAGCATGCCCAGGTTTTCAATTAGCATGTGCAGCTGCTCTTAGTTTCTCTCTCAGCTGCTGCATTTGATTTGGGGTTCACTTGTTTTTAAAAGGGGAATGGTTGTTTTAAGTTTTCTGTGTTGCTTTAGTGGTTCCTGGCACTGTTCTTTTGGGGTGTACTTCCCTCTCTCTTTTTGAAAGCCTCTAGTGATGGAGTACCCACAACTTCTGAAAACAAGCTATTCCATTGGTTGATTGGTCTCACCCTTAGGAAATTTCTTCTTACTCCTAGGTTGCTTCTCTGTTTGATTAGTTAGTTTCCATCCATTGTTTCTTGTTGTGCCTTTTGGTGTTTTGGAAAATAGATTGACTTTGCCTTATGGCGCTTTTCTAATTAACAATACTCTGAGTTGAGCTGAGAGTGAATGGCCCAAAAGTCCCCCAGCTGGCCTTCATGACCAAGCTGAGACTTGAACTCATGGTCTCCTGCTTTCTGTCTTAGTGCCTCAACCACTAGCTCTCTTTAGTTGGCTCTCCTTAGTTAGTACTGGCTCTCTTTAGTTAGTACTGGAGTTTTACTCCCTGATCCATAAGAATAGAATAGAATAAAGAGTTGGAAAGAACCTTGGAGGTCTTCTACTTCAACTCCCTGCTTAGACAGGAAATTCTACCCCACTTCGGACAAATGGTTATCCAATCTCTTCTTAAAAACTTCCAGTGTTAGAGCATTTACAACTTCTGGAGGCAAATTGTTCCACTGATTAATTGTTCTGTCAGGAAATTTGACAGCTCCTACAAAAATGAAAGAATCAATCTATTTTCCAAAGCACCAAAATGCACAACAAGAAACAATGGATGGAAACTAACCAAAGAGAGAAGCAACCTAGGACTAAAGAAAAAAATTCCTATGGGTGAGACCAATCAAGTTGGCCATGCCCACCCAGTCATTAGGGCAGAGAACTGAAGTACTTAACAGAGAAACTCTAGTACTAACTAAAGAGAGCCAGTTTGATCTAGTGATTGAGGCACTAGGACAGAAAGCAGGAGACCATGAGTTCAAGTCCCACTCTCAGTTCAACTCAGAGTATTGTTAATTAGAAAAGCAGGCATATATAAGGCATATTGCTACATACTGTAGCACAGTGCTGACAGTCCATTATTGAGTGTCATCCCTTTCAGATGGCTTATACAAGAGTAATTTTAATTCTAGTATCCAGAAATAATAGCAAATTAGAAATGCCTTTTCTGGGAACAGATCCCAGCTTTAACAACAGCAATAAATAGGCTTTGTCTCTGTTATGATATGGTGCCAGTTCCCCCCCCCCTTTATTCTTGCTGTATTGCTGAGAATGTACTTTAAAGAAAAAATGCTACCATTGCATTGATGATTCACTGATCTATGGAGTATCCATGGCAAAAAACAACAAGATTTAATGTAAGCTCAAAGTAAAACTCTTCTCCCCCGTCTCCCACTATTCTAGATTGTGTTGTTGACTCGGCCTTCCATCCTTCCAAGGTTGGTAAAATGAGGAACCAGATTGTTGGGGGCAATACACTGACACTGTTATCTGCTTAAAGAGAGCTATAAAGCACTATAAAGTGGTATATAAGTCTAAGTGTTATTGCTATTGCTCTCCCCTCAAAAAATAATCACCTTCGTTACATTTTTTAGTCCCTCTCCCCATTGACTAGATGTTGAAAATACCAAAAAATATTCTTACATCATTTGCTAGACGGATATTATTTTTAATTCTCTGCAAAGGAACTAATTAGTTGCTATCACAGGACAAAAACTGTACAAGTTGCTTACTAAAGTGCTTGCCTTCTCCATGGTAAAATAATCTGAATATCCTAAACATTATCCTACAGTAAGTATTTCTCCATGTGTTGGAGTAGCTACTTGAGAATTTAGATTGACTCCAAGCCTACAATTTCTTATGAATCCTATGAAGTTTGCAAAATGTTTGTTCTTCTTTTCATGGAAGGAAGGCAGTTTCCTTTCACAAATACCAACACACAGACACACACACACACACACACACCAACTTCTCTCTAGCAAGATCAGAAACGCATTAGTCGGTTTGCTTCACAAATATAGTTATCAAGTTTTATATCAGGGTGATTTGAAGCAGAACAAAATTTAAACTCAAGGGCAAGAGATTCACAAAAGTTTCATTGAGTGCCTCAGGCTCAACCTTTGCCTGAATGATGCCTTTGTTGTGTGGTGCTCACTGATGTTGCATTCCCAGCATGTCTACAATTCCCTGACGGCCATTGATTTCAGGATTAAATGTGAATTTATTCAGTCCGTAGAGATAATGTTGGCAAACCTAACCAACTTTTCTGTGACAGTGACAATGTGACTCCACCCATAGTAGGCAGTAATTAAAAGCAGATAACTTTTGTGAATGTGAAGCACTGGAAGAAATGAACTGGAGAACAATCATGCATAAGGGGGATATTGGTGGTGGTGATAATGGCAATGATCGATGATTATTATATTTTAGAAAATTAAGTGTAACCTCCTGCAATTAGGTCCTGATATATAGTATTTATTTTTAAAAACTGCTCATGTTAAGAGTTTTGTTTCCTATCATGTTCAAAGTGCAATCAAGAAGCTTGTCAGGTATGAAAACGAAACAGTTTTACAAGAATATCAAGTAGTATTTGAATGAACACTGAAAACTGGCAATATACTGAACCCCACATCCTGGTTTCTTTCTTTACCTTGGATGGGAAAAAAAGCTTGCCAGTAGTGGTTGCTTCATTAACACTACAAATTACTTAACTAGATGAAATGTAATAGTGATAAAATCCCCAGAGTACCTTGTGATATGAATGTCGGGTAAGACATCTGCCCAGTTGAGTTAATTCCATTGTCAGATTTTTTTAAAAAATCTTCCACTGCCTGTTGGCTCTATCTATAATATACACAAGTTATATTAGTGACTACTTTTTAATTATTTGTTTATTGATCAAATTGATATGCCACTCGTCTCACAGTGCACAGTGATAGTGAGTGGCTTATTATTCCTGAATAAGAGGATGGACCAACCAATTGCATGGATAATTTTTCTAGAAGGTCTGTTGTGATGGAAAGAACTTCCTATTGCTGTGCTTTTAAAAATCATAGCAAAGATATCCATAGCAATAGTTTTATGAATTGGGTTTGGGTAAAGAGGATTATGTTTGATGATTACATCTGTTGCTTTGAAAACAAAGCTTGCATATCCCATTAAGGCTATCTTCCACATGTTCTCCATATATGAAATTAGGGGATAATTCAACTAAAACAATAAAATTGGACTGTGATTTTATTCTATCAGATTTCTTTAAATCAAACCCAGAATAGGGGCTGCCAAGTTTGGCTCTTCTTTTTTTATCTTTATTGTCCAAACATACCAAATTCCAAATAAAGGATATCATACCACATGTAGGTATGAGCAGTGTGGTGACCTAGTAATGAAGTTGCTTGCCTCCTACTTAGAAGCTTGAGAGTTCAATCTCTGGTTAGTAGTAGTTGTTTCTCTCCCAGGGGACAAAGAAAAAAAAAGTGCTGTGAACTTGGTGTGGCATCAGAAAGGGCATCCGGCCAGCAAACCCTTAGCTCCATCCTGTCTCCCTGACTCTACCCTGAATTAAGGGATTACAAGGATGTAAAAGAGGGAGTATACCAATATTTAGGAATAGTAATAAAGCAGGTTCCCCTCATTAAAGCAGGTCCTGCTAGCCTATTAAATTGCAGTAACAAACTGTAGTGAAAAATACTGATCTTGAACTTACAGAAATGGATTGCAAGGTAAAAAAAAAGAAGAGCAACAGGCAGGATTCTGAAGGGGGAGAACAACTGTAAGTCATTGCAAATGTTCCAACATCTAATTGGGAAATATACTTGCATCCCCAAAGGTGCCCTTTATATGGCATATATTGATTTGAAACTTGTCTTTAATTCAGATCTAGTGTCTAAACTCTGGGATGAATTGGGAGGCTCTGCAACTGACATCATCTTTTAGTACTAATGAGTATCCTTCATCAGAAAATCTCCATTCGAGTAAGGTATAGCAATAGCTTTAACATCAAAATAAATTAAACAACTCTCTGTTTTGTTTTGTTGTGTCCTGACACTATTTAAACCTTGCAGAACTTCCTCTCACCTAAAACTGTAACATAGCTTTCAGGTATAGGCCATAAATAACTACAGGCCACTGCTAAATATCATAGATGATAGATAGATAGATAGATAGATAGATAGATAGATAGATAGATAGATAGATAGATAGACAGACAGACAGACAGACAGACAGACAGACAGACAGACAGACAGACAGACAGACAGATAGATACCATGGGTTGGCCATTGCAAAATAACTTTCAAAATATCCTTGGCTCATTCATGGAGTTTAAATCAAGCAAGGTCTGAAAGTTTTACATCCCTGACAATTATTTTCCATAATTTGGTCTTATAAAGTGTGCTAAATTCATAACCCAGAGTGCCTGGCACAGTCTTTTTTTAAATCTGGCTTTCTGGAGGTATGTGTGATGCAAACTGCGCCCTTTCAATATTTGCATCATAATGTTGAATGAAAGTATGTTAAAAGTTGTGGTGGTGCAGTGGTTAGAATGCAGTATTGCAGGCTAATTCTGCTGACTGCCAACAGTTCGATCCTGACCAGCTCAAAGTTGACTTCAGCCTTCCATCCTTCCGAGGTCAGTAAAATAAGGACCCAGATTGTTGGCGGCATTATGCTGACATTGTAAACTGCTCAGAGAATGCTGCAAAGTACAATGAAATGGTATATAAACCTAAGTGCTATTGCTATTGTTAAAGAGAAAAATGTTGCAATATAATTAAGCATGTTTTGCTAAAATCTCAGCTTACTATAGTTTCACCTGGTTTTTATCCTGGCCTTTTTTCCCCACTCCAGTGTGCCCATATTCTTCCATCAGACTTAGAGTTTTCTTAATCAAAAGGTCTAACACAAATTCTGCATGAAGTATGACTTATGTTATATCCTGACTTATAGCTTTTGGAATGAATCTGGTCAAAATTGTTAAGGGCAATCGTTCAGGTTGCTAATTGTATTTCCAGGATTATTTTATGATCTGAGCTCAAGTCATGAAAATACAGCTAATGTGAGGATTTGGATCATAATTTTTAATTATTGGTTAAAAGGTCTTATCAATCTCTTCGGAATATTCTGAAGGAAAAGCTTCAATGTAGTGGCTTTTGTCCAGGGATATATTGGCATTAGAGCTAGAAAGTCACGGGCTGCTATTAAGCAAATAATAAGATATGTGGAATACCACTTGTCAGTTGTTTTAACCTGGATAGAATTCAGTGTTCCCTAAAGGCAGCTGAAGATGTTTGCATTTAACAATCCCCAATTACAGAACAGCCTTTTGTTGGCAAGATGTTGTGATACCAATTCTATGCCGTTTGAAAAATACAGGAATATTCTGAATCCTAAGAGAGGTCATCTTTAGATGTTTTTCTCCCTGATTCTGAGTTACCATGCTCATCTTATTGTCCTGATTTTATGGTCCTTTCAGTATGATCGTAAGTTGCAGTCTACTTTTTTGCTTCCCAGTTTATGTATGTATATATATATATATATATATATATATATATATATATATATGTATTATTTATAAGTCACTCATATTTCAGTTGCTGTAGACAGGATTCAATATCAAACACAATAAAAATGCTGTAATAAAAAGCAATAAAATTATAAAATGTTAGGTGATCTATAGGATTAGAAGATTCGCAAACACAAAATATTACACACACATAATATATATATATATATATATATATATATATATATATATATATACATACACACACTCAGGAGATTACAACACAAAACCTCAGGAGGTTGCAACACAGACAACGACTCAGGAGATAACAGCACAAGATCCAGGATGTCACAACAATAAAACTCAGAAGGTCATCACACAGCCCACTACCCAGGTAGCTAAAACACAAAGAGGCTGAAGGACACACAGCCACTATCTCAGCCATACAGACTCTTACAAAAAAGCCAACCAATCAGCAAACACCAATTCCATCAACCAATCAAGAAGCGACAACACAGCCAAAAACACAGCCAACCAACCCGCTTACAGCAGAGCCAGCACTCCACACCTCCCCTCCAGTATTTATAGAGAGAAGGCAGCTCAGATCACGCTTTGCTGGCACAAGCACAAAGCTGAAGACACCAGCCTGAAGATGACGGATGAGATTTCGTCGAAACGTTGCCAAGGTATTCTCAATCTTACACAGGACAAGACCCGAATACACCAAGACCTACATACCTTTACCCGTGAAAATCTACGAAAACAAATATATACATATATATATATATATATATATATATATATATATATATATGTCTTGGTGCATTCGGGTCTTGTCCCGTGTAAGATTATACGAAGCTGAAGACACCAACCTGAAGATGACGGATGAGATTTCGTCGAAACGTTGCCAAGGTATTCTCAATCTTACACGGGACAAGACCCGAATACACCAAGACCTACATATATATAGATATAGATATAGATATAGATATAGATATAGATATAGATATAGATATAGATATAATGTCTCTATCTAAGTTTAGTTTGTGATACATACTTTTAAAAATTTAATAATTGCATTTTACTAAAGATGCAACTACAATAAACAAATGAATAGAAACTAAAAAGAAAATAGAAGTTGCAGATAAAATAGAAAAGAAACAGAAAAGAAAAATAAGACTACAGTAAAGAAAAATAAAATAAATATATAAAAATGATTTCCCCTTTCCTCACAATAAATATAAACAATTTGATTAACTTACTGTCTTTGCTTAAAATAAAACAAATGATATATTTTCTCATATTTGTAATCTATATATAAATCCTTCTAAACCTCATCATTTCAGAGTTAATCATCTAAAGTCCATTAAAGGATTCCAGAGGTAATAATATATCTATGTTAATCTTTTTTTTTTTTAAATTACATTTATATGCCGCCCTTCTCTGAAGACTCAGGGCGGCTTACAATTTTTGGAGCACAATCCAATGTGCTCAGCAATAGCCTTCATTCCATTGTATATGCCTGCTTATTACTAAACGGCATTTTTACAAGGTCAGCTAATTGCCCCCAACAATCTTGGGTCCTTGATCAAATAAACCAACTGTATTTTTTCCTTTTCCTTTTAACAATACTGATCTTTAGTCTCTTTAAATAATGACCCAGAATGGATGGCTGGAAACTGCTGCCTTGTGATCTTCTTATAACCAACAACTGTATGGAGAATCTGTGGGTGATTTAAAATCCTCTCATTTTCCAGAAAGGAATTACAAAGTGCTAGTCTACTCACGGTTTTACTCAACCTATTTTCAGTTTTGCCATTTTATTTCTGGAAGTGCCTGTTTGTTATACATAGATTTACAATTAGTTTATACTAATTTATATTATGTAGTCTGTGAGAGCACAATGGTTAGAATGCAGTATTGCAGGATAATTCTGCTGACTGCCAGCAGTTCGATTCTCACCAGCTCAAGGTTGACTTAGCCTTCCATCCTTCCAAGGTCAGTACAATTCTTGCTGTATTTCTGAGAATGTATTTTAAAGAAAAATGCTGCCATTGCATTGATGATTCACTGATCTATGGAGCATCTGTGGCAAAAAACCCCAAACAAACCCAAGATCTAATGCAAGTTCAAAGTAAAAAAAAAATTTCACTATTCTAGACTCTGTTATTGACTCAGCCTTCCATCCTTCCAAGATCAATAAAATGAGGGCCCAAATTGTTGGGGGCAATATTCTGACTGTAAACTTAGAGCTGCAAAGCACTGTGAAGCAGTATATAAGTCTAAGTGTTATTGCTATGTATCTAAGTGAATCATCTGGTCACTGATAAAAATGATTTAGTTTGATTTTGAAGCCCAGTTTACCACAAACATAACTACCAGTCAAGTTTAAAACAATATATTGAGAATCAATGGTGATTTTGCATGAATTCACATGAATTACTGCTATTAGTATGAAATAAAATGTATTTCTTCTCTGCTTTAAGGATGCATTTCTTCTATGCTTTAAGGGATACAATATGATTATATATTAATTACATTATAATGAGTTCTTGTGTTGAAAATTGTGTATGCCCTAGTGGTACTTAACAGCCTGAATGTATTATATTGTGTTACAAAACACTAGCAGATGAACTCTGCTTCCAAATTTATATTTTACTTGATCCATAGAATAAAATGCATTGTTGCTATATCACCAATTGTCATATGTATTAAGTTAATGAGGAAGGAAGTTGTCAGGTAAAACTTTAGAAATTGATTCAAGAGCCTGGGCAGCAGATCAGAGGTGGTATTCAGCAGGTTCTGACCAGTTCTGGAGAACCAGTAGCGGAAATTTTGAGTGGTTCATGGAACTGGCAAATACCATCTCTGACTGGAGATTTTACAGTATCCTTCCCTTGCCACACCCAGCAAGCCACGCCCACAAGAACCGGTAGTAAAAAAAATTAAATCCCACCACTGCAGCAGATTTTGAATATCTTCAAAATGAGGATTTGCTTGAAATTGTGCTGTAATTAATGGAATAATATTTTTCTTGACAAATATACTGCATTCTTTTTAAGGTTCATGTCAAGAATGTTTTAAGTTCTAGAGAACTTTGTAAAAGATATGGAAAAGTATGCATGCATTCTTCTCAAATTATATTTATTTTTTTAAAATAAACTTTATTAATTTTACAATTAAAATGGACAATCAACACGTACATAAATGTGAGAAAGGAAAAAGAAACAAAGCAAAAAGAGTAGAAAGAAAAGTCAAGAAACCATTAAAAACAATTTCATCCTTGACAGTTTGTGGGACCTTATTTTTATCCTTATTTTATGCCATATGTACAATTAATCCTTGATGCGAATATATAATCACTACTACAATTATAACATATCTTCTTTTACAGTTTATTATGTAATCTATCTTTGATCTATCCATTTGTACCAGCAGTTCCAGCTATCATAATACATTGATGTTTCTTTATCGTTTAATGCCAAAGTTAATTTGTCCATTTCTGCACAATTTGATATTTTTTGAATAATCATTTCCTTTGATGGAACATGAGGTTGTTTCCAACATTGTGCAAAAGCCAATCTGGCCGCTGTCAAAATATGTACTATTGTATACTTCACTTTTTTGGGGAATTGTTTATTAAAGATCCCTAATAGAAAGAATTTTGGTTTAAATTCGATCTGTTCTTTTGTCATTTCCTCCAACCATCTCCTAATTTTCTGCCAATATCTTTGAGCCTCTGTACAAGACCACCACATATGGAAGAATGTTCCCTCCTTTTTTTGCATTCCAGCAATTCAGACTCATGTTGGGGTGCATCTTTGCTAGTCTCGAGGGGGGAGGTGCCAGCTATAAAACATTTTATAGGCATTTTCCTTGTATGCTTCCGATTTTGTGATTTTATTATTTCTACTCCAGACCTTCTCCCATTCAGTTAAAGTGATACTACGTCCTATATTCCTACTCTAGGCTATTATATTCCCTTTGACAATTTCTTCCTCTAATTCTGTCTCTAGTAGGTAATTATAAAGTTTTGTTATATTTTTTTATCTGGGCCTAATAGAATTTTGTCTAGTTGCTGAAGTTTATTACTGATTCCAACTTCTTTCTTATCCTGCTTGTACCTACTCTGGACTTGAAGATATGCCCATCGATCAATTTGTACTCCCTGGTCTTGAAGATCTTGCCACAGTTTCAAATTTCCTTGCACATCCAACAGATCCTTATATTTAATCATTTTAGTAATGTCCAGATTATTTGGGTGAATCATTGTTCATCATTATGGTTGTTCATCATTTCATTGTTGAAATCCAGATCGGTATCTTTAAATAATGTTTTTTCTTTAAATAATGTTTTTTCCTTATTTTCTTCTAATTAATCAGTAATGAATCTCTAATTAAGTCTGTGGTAATATCTCTGGCTAGTTTTCCGATTTGTCATTAAAAAGCATGCCATCCCCTCTGTAAGTTGTGGCCTTCTAGAACTAATATTCTCTTATTAGTTAAGTTCACCCATTCCTTCAACCATACTAAGGAGGCCACACTATATTATCAGATCAAATACTGTGCTATCGTACATTGCAACTTACAACTGACTTTCTATCTCAGCTATTCTTCCGACATCCCAATCACAAAATGAGCAATTACCACAAGTATTTTCAAGAACAGTAGATTCCTCTTATTGGATCAGCTGGGGCCACTCGATCCATCTCTACATCGCCGTTATGGAGTCGTGACTCAGCCTTTTAGACCCATTATTTACTTATGTTTTGCTCTTTGTCCTTCTTCTCTCTCCTGTTGTAATTGATTATTTTCTTGATTTCCTAAAGTTCCATCACTATTCTTGAGTTAATCTTGATCTTCTTGGGAGTTGGTTTCCAATTCAACCTTACTGCTTTGTTCTTCCAGGCCTACCAACCACTCATAAAATTCCTGGGCCTTTTCCATAGAGTATATTTTGATTTTCCTTTCCTCCCATGAAACTAACATCCCCTCTGGGATTAACCATTTAAATACAATTCCTTTTTGATTTAGATAGGCTGCTAGAAATTTATAATTTTGTCTTTGTTCTCTTAATCTTCTTGGTATTTGTTTGAGAACCAAAACTTCTTTACCTTTATACGTGATTGGTATTCTCTTGATATCTTATATATGATGTCCTGGATGCTCCTTCTCGCAAATCGTATATGGACTTCTCTTGGGCATTTGTGGCATCTCACATAATTTGTACTAACTCTGTAAACTTCATCGAACTCTCTCAAGATATCGTCTTTGTCCTTTTCCAATAATCCCGCCAGTATTTCTGCCATTACCTGTTCCAGATCTTCTTCTCTTGATTCCACTATGTTTTGGAACCTCAAATATGTAGCAGCCCTGTCCATCTCTAGGTAGACCAGTGAGTCCTCCATTTCTTTATTCACATTCTTTAGTTGTTCATCTACCCTTTCCAATTTCCTTTCAGTTCTTTCTGTCCTTTTCTCTACCTCTTTTATTGTTGCTTCATTTTTCTCCAAGGCCTGCTGTATTATTCCAACTTTCTCCTCTACTTTAGAAATATCTGCTTTCATTTCTGCTTTTAGTTTCCCCATCTCTTCTTTTAATTCTTTTATGTCTGCTCTCATCTCATTATGGTTTTTCATCATTTTTTCTTGCAGCTTCAACATTGATTCTTGTAGAGTAAGCAGGATCAATTGGATATTGGCATTTGAGGTGGTAGCTTGTTTCTCCAGTGGTATTGTTTCTTCAATTGTCTTTTGTGATATGGGCGAAGATGTTACCGATGTAGTTGTCAGCGTCGGAATGGCCTTTCTTCCAGTTTTCAGAGTTGTAGTTGTTGTAGACATCATTTCTTTTAAGATTTGTTTTTGTTGTTGTAATATATTAATTATATTATCCCAAATTAACATTCAATGGTAACAGTCGATGGTAAGTCCTATATATTGAAATTAATTGGTAGTCCAATTAATTGATCTCTCTCTCTCTTAGATATCTAAACTCTATTTTAATTTAATAGGGTAGTGTCTCTTATGAATAAAAATATTAACCCAATATACTTTCAAGTCTGATTTCCATATCACATATATAGTTTATATATAACCTAACATTTGTTACTGAGTCTCTATGCATAAGTTCAAAGTAATCCTAATCAACAATATTTTATCCTATCTCTCTAGTCTGAATCTTATTTACCAATACTTTGCCTAAATCCAAATATATAAAATACTATAAGATACTTTGTATATGGGATGTTTTGTCTAAGTAAGAGCCACAAAATAAATCAATTAAATATTTAAGGTAATCATCCCAGTAAATACAACTATTAATATATAAAAATTAATTGTGATTATTAATTAATCAATGCTTAAAATTATTATTATTTCCCTTATTCTCTCTCTCTCTCTCTCTCTCTCTATATATATATATATATATATATATATATATATATATGACAAGAATATAACTATAAATAATACTAATAAATCAATTAGATCAGGCAAATTACATCACAGTTGCAATAATCAATTTCCCTTTCCACATATATATAAACTTATATAACATTATGTAAAAAAAATTGAAAGAGGAACATTAACTAATCAAAATGGCAAAAAGTAAGAAGAAAAGTAGAAAAAGAGAGAAAGGAGAAAGAATCTTAAAGTAGCTATTCAGCTTTCAGTCTCTAAATTTACACGCTTGCAATCCAAATGCACCAGAAATGGAGAGTTGCTGAGTAATAGCAATGTCCTCACAAAGTCTCAGCTCACTCAGTGATATCCAGTTCTCTTTTTGTCTTAGAATTCTTAAGTTTGGTTTTTCTGTATTTCTTCAATTAAAGCAGGCCATTCAATTGAACCTATGCACCCTCAGATCAGCGGCCAAAGGACTTTTAAAAGTTTCAAAAGTATCTAGATATCTCCTTTTGCACCGCATTATCTCCACCGATTTCACTCGCTCTGATGTTCTTCTCATCGTGAATTTATTACAATCATTCAAAATAGAAGTGGTCCGAATTCCCCAGACCTTCCAGCGGCTAAATTTTCTTCCGTTAATAACAGTGTAGCAAACCTTACCAGCCTCCCAGTCTTCTTTGCTGTATTTATTACTGTCCTTATTTTCTATCTGTCAAGCCCTTTCACTTTCACCCACGTCACCTCTGTTCCTTAGCTGCTTCCTTTTAGGGCTCCGACCAGGTTCTTTCAACAGCCTTCTGTGGATCTACAGTGCTCAGAGTTCTATCACCATTGCAAACTTCCTCACCCACACCTTTCACCGTTAATCACCACAATCTGTCACTCACTTGCTTCCTTTCATCAGTGGCAGACTGGACTTTGGGGCCACCATTAGCAAAACGGCAGTCTCTTCCTCGTCGGGCTCTAGGGGGTTTCTTTTCACTACAATGGGAATTGCCTTCCCCACACTGCAGCTCGAGTTTCCCCACAGCAGCATGCTTCTCTCTGGGATTTGTGCACCCCAAGGGATCGCACCAACAGCAAGAAGAGGTAAGAAGAACCGCAATCAGACTTCAGCACCTCTGTTCATCCTGCCTCAAATTATATTTAAATGGAACCGAGACTTTAGCTGCACCAGTGTTTGTTGACACATCCATAGGATTCAATAGATTTGGAGTGAGTGGGTGGGTCAGAAACATTGGCCCCAGCTATCCTACTATATGGTTTAGCTATTTATATAGTTCAGCCACAGTTTTTTAAGCTGGGAAAACTCTTTAGAGTTTGTCAGAAAGTGGAACTTTTTGGTGTTGCTATGCAGTTTACAACTTGTATGGATTTGAGGTGAGATCAAATCCACCAATGACAGGGTGGCACCACATACCATGTACTGGCATCACAAGCCAGGCCCCTTAGTATAAAAGCGGCAGCCCAACAGACAATTTACCTCAGGAGTTAAAGGCAAGTCAGAGGCCTAAAGGGATGTCAGAGGCCTAAACATAGGTTAGAGGCCTAAAGGGATGTCAGAGGCCTAAACAGAGGTTAGAGGCCTAAACAGAGGTCAGAGGTCTAAACAGAGGTCAGAGGCCTAAACAGTTCTCTGTGGAGATCTATCTGAGGAGAAGTTTCTGAAGAGAAACTTTCTACTGGGGTCCATTGTTCTCCTTGCCTGCTCTTGTTGATATTATTCTAAACTCAGCTTGAGTGTCTCATAAGCAAGAGGTGGAGGTACCTCTTGCCAGAAGAGAAAGGAGACAGAGAGAGGGAAAAGCCTTGAAACAGTTTAAGTTCTTAAAGAGGTCTAAGTTTCTATAGGGTTTGTTCTTAAGCTAAAGGATTGAGAAAACCTAACTGCATAGGCAGAGAAACCAAGTAAGACCTGAGAAGAAAAGAAACTTAAAGAAGGCATAAGAAACTGGTAAAAGTCTTTCTTTAACTTTATTTGAATTAAGCTGCTTGTACAATAAAAGATTTGGTTTGAAGAACAAACTGGACTCAGCATCTTTGTACAATTTAAATATATAGACAGTTTAACAAGATCCTCTAAACAATAAGTCTATCATAGGATTGACTTATAAACATAACATTATTTTTTCAACAGAGTTTATGATGGAAAACCTCTTTAGAGGAAACCACACATGAGGAATATGAAAACTAGACTTTCATGCATCTCCGCATTTGATGCCGTGTAGCTTTAAGTTAATGCGATTACAGGTCTGTATTGATTGTATATGCAGACAATCAATGTGGGTGGGTGGGTCACAAACATTTGGAAAAAACATGGGTTTGCATACTGCCCAGGTGTTAAGGCTTGGTTTTGTGTAGCCAGAATTAGTTTTTCAATCTCTTTCTTTGATTTCCCTGCTCCTTGATTATTATTACATATCATCCTAGCATTTTCCCCATAGGTTATTATTATTGTTGTTGTTGTTGTTGTTGTTGTTGTTATATATCATACTGTGAAATTATAACTATTGGGTTTTTTAGGTTGGTGTTCAGCTTCATATGCATCAAGTTCTTCCTAAGAAACTGGGATGTTGTAATGTATCAACATAGTACATGTAGTCTTTGTGGCCTTTGAAATTGACTGATTAAAATTACTCAATGAGCAAATTTTGTAAGTGCCTCCCAAAAATTTTTTTGGCGTGGCAACCTTTGTACAAATAACCACTAAGACCAGCGTGGTTTTGCCATAATCTTTGTCATCTTCTTCAATTCTTTGTCTTCCATTTTACTAGTACTTAGTATTGTCATATTGATATCCACACTTTCTTTTTTCAGTCACAGTTAAATCAGGTATGTGAGGGGTGTCAAACTCATGGCTCAGTTATGTTAACTTTTAACACTATTGTTTGATGGGATTAAAGGGTATATTACCATTATTATTGCTGTTCTCATTATTGTATGGATAAAATGTCTCAGAGTTTTAGGACAATGTAATAGGAGAACACATGTCAAATAAGTGCAAGATGTTTCAAGACACAATAATCTGTTCAAAGTGACTGTGAGTTTTGTTTGTTTAGAAACAGTAAGTAATGAAATTTTGAATTGAAAATTAATCCATTTTTTAAAAAAAATTGCTATAAATAAATAAACATATTTTTATGCAAAAATAAAGGACAACTGTAACATTAAAAATGTCACTTTTTGATTATAATGGAATTGATTGTCAGCAATTAAAGGCAAGAGAAACATTAAAATGTGCTTACAGTTTTGTTTTGGTTTCTGGTTCTTTCTTAAAAGAGAAAACAATTGTTCTCACAGTTTATAATATAAAATAGACTATGGACCCATTGTGAAAACTAAGTTAAACTAAGGCACTGTCTTGCAAGATTTCTTTATTCCTTCAATTATTTTTCATTAGAAGTAATCACAATACACGTAGAAATAATGTAATGCTGATGCTCATTGTGTCAGCTTTGGAAGGCATATTCCATGTTGCCACAAGTGGGAGGGGGTGGATTCAATTGAGTAGCTCTAAGTAGACAAAATAAAATTCTTTTGTTAATTCAAGGTCATTGGGTATGGTGCAGAATGAAAAAAGGATCTTACTTTTGGACCGAATGTGATTGGGCCATGTGATGTGATGATGGCCAAGGGGGGATGGATTTGCAGTTTGGGAATTGTGGGAAGTCTGAAAACTTTCAGATTCAGGATTCCACAGATATGCCAGGTGCTATTCTAATAAAGGTACTTTTGAGATATGTTTGTCTCGGAGTTACTGATTGGAATGGAGCTTTGCTGGAACGCTGACATTATCCCGAATCTATAACAAACTCCAGCACCCCAAAAGGGGTTGTCCAGGGTGCTGAGCCCCAGCACCGATTCCAAAAATGGAGCAGTGCAACATCTCAGCAAAGATGGAAGAATTGGAAGGAGATACAGAAGGGGCTATGGGGCTATGGACTCCAGAGAACTAATCAAAGCCCCCAGCCCCACTTCTGAAGAGGTGGTACAGGCATTGGAGGCTGCAGAGGAGAGATGGAGATTAGGAGCTAGGCCCAAGGAGACGGACTCATGGAGAAGCTGCCAGATGGAGCTGAATCCAGGGATGAGACCAGTGGAGATGCTGCCTGAATGCCTCTCTTTCTCCAGCCCCCTGAGAACTGTCCACAAGACAGAATGGAGAAGTGGAGGACATTGGGATCTGACAACTCCCAAGACTGCAACCTGTGGCATCCATCCCAAAGCCAGTTGTTGGCAGGAATCCCTGAACAACTCCAACAACTTAAGGTGGAAAGTTGTGTCTCAGAGCCACAACCTCTCCAGATGAG
This sequence comes from Naja naja, assembly GCA_009733165.1. Lineage (NCBI taxonomy): Eukaryota > Metazoa > Chordata > Lepidosauria > Squamata > Elapidae > Naja > Naja naja. Next base: position 138,055,387 of record CM019150.1, read on the forward strand.
CTGGGTCCTAATGCAGCCCACCTTTACTTTCCCAAGCCTGAGAAGTGGAGGGGGAATCACTGGGGCATTGGTTGGAGGGGGTTTATGAAGCAGCCCAGACCGGCAGGCTCGATTTTCAAGGGAGAGACAGCAGATGCAGCCGACATTGGGTATGTTACAAACCCCAAGCCCTCCCCCTCCACAACCAGAAAGGAGATTACCCCCTGCAGAGAGTATTCTCCAGGGTAGGGATTTTATCCTGGTCAAGGGTGGGTCCAATGCCAGTGGATGCCAGCACCCATTGTAGCACCTGGTTTGGGAGCACCCTGGCCCCAAAGAGAAGCACCAATCCCTTCTCAACAAAGGGATCTGCACAGGCAGCAGATGGCAGCCGCTCCCCTCTTCCCATTGCAGAGAAGAATGCAACAAACGGCCTCTTCTCAGCAGGTGCCAATTCAGCCGCCCTTTGGAGCAACCCTGTGGAGGCCCTTCTTCCAGAGAGTCCCAACACTGCCACCCCTTGGAGTCCCCCTCCAGGGTTCCCACATTCCTCGGCAGGCTCCATATTTTCCAGCCCAGCTCCCAGTTGCTATGGTGATCCCACTCACCCCTCAGAACAGACAGTGGGAGGAGGGTGGATTCAATTGAGAAGCTCTAAATAGACAAAATGAAATTCTTTTGTTAATTCAAGGTCATTGGGTATGGCGCAGGATGAAAAAAGGATCTTACTTTTGAACAGATTGTGATTGGGCCATGTGATGTGATGATGGCAAGGCGGGATGGATTTGCAGTTTGGGAATTGTGGGAAGTCCGAAAACTTTCAGATTTGGGATTCTACAGATGGGCCAGGTGCTATTCTAATAAAGGTACTTTTGAGATATGTTTGTCTCGGAGTTACTGATTAGAAAGGAGGTTTGCTGGAACGCTGACACATTGTATACCGAGGTAACATGTTGATAGATTTTAGGTTTATTTTATAAATATGTTGAATTGTTTCACAATTTAAGGAGATAATTTTATAATAATGCCTGCAGTGTCCCTGAACATATATTATGGTGTATTGGAATGAGGAAAAATGATGTGCCTCATGTTATTTATCAACAGTTAATGAAAAGGCTAAGACTTTTAGACTGGAATACAAAATTAAAATGCTAACATTTTGAGAACAAATAGAAAAACTTTGGGAACCAGAGAGTCATTTTTAAAAATAAATTACACCTATAAATTTATGGTGGAGTGGTGGTAGTTGGTAGCTTCCATGTACTGGTGCTGGTAGTTTCCATGTACTCTTAGGTCTTATGGGTTGTTCTCTCTCTGTGGTACTATAAGCTTCTGGAAAATATAATGGAGAACAAGAAAACAAGAAAAGGCTCCCTGTGGCCTATTATGTTTTCCTTTTACATATAACCTAATCTTATATTCCTGGTTTGACATTCATAACTAGGACACGATATCCTAAGAGAAAAGAGGAATTTCTTTATTTTCTTTTGTTTTTCCCTCCAAATGCTACTTGCCTTGAAAATTGCATCTGAGAATTTGTGAATGAAATTATTGTCTGGTTTGAAAGAGTTAAACCTATAGACGTTCTGAAAATAAGTATATATTCATGGTTTTTCAAGATTGATTGAGGTACATTTTAGCCTCCCACCCTTCCATGCATTACAAGGCATTTCAATGAACCTTCTATTTGTCCAATTTCTTGCTGTCTCTGGTTTTCTTTTGTAATTCATCCCATTCATTCCTGTATCCCCTTGTTATTTTTCTGTTCATTTACATTTTACTTGTTTTCTCCACACTTCTGATTTATTTTTTGTTCTCCTCCCTCCTCCAAGCCATGCTTCTTGTTGCTTATCTTGATGTCTCCTTTTGTGTTACAAATGGTTCTCTTGAAATGTTTTGCTTTCAGTTTTGACACAATTTGTTTCTTCCTCTTGCTTGAGGGCAAAGGATTATCCACACATTAGTATGCTGCCCTGCATAATTGTTATGAATGTATATCTAGAGCTTTCTGGACTCTATTACAGCATGGATGGGAGGTGTGTTGAAATCACTCAGCTGCCAAGTCCCATCAGGCTGGGCCAGTTGAAGATAGGGGGACAAAAAGTGCAAATGAAATGGCCACTTGTTCCCTGCTGTTCTCAAAGAAACAACAGGCCTGAGCCCAGAAGGGTATCCCCTTATTACTCACCCAGTCAAAAGATTTTTCTTCCCTCTCCTCTTTGATTGTATAGTTCAGAAGGAGCCTCTTTCTTTCCCCCTCCTTTTCAAACTACAGCTGCACTGAGCACAATCACAAGTGCTTCCTTCAGCAAGGGGTCTATCCTTAAATCTATGATGATCCCTAAATGGCAAGAAGGTTTTTTTTAACAGTTCTTTGCTGCCTCCAGTTAAGAGCGTTTGGACTCTATTTGCAGGTCCTCTGGATTTCTGCACCCCAGATATTGGCATGCCTCTCTTCTCATTCAACTCAAGCAGGAAGAAGGAGAATGAAAATACAAAGGGACCAGCTGTGATCAAGATAAAACACTGTCAGGGTCTCTTCCAGTCATGATGCTACTACCAAGAGGATAGCTGGCTAAGGAATGCAAATAAAGGAAGAAGTGGCAACAGTGACAGGACCTGTTCTTCCCTTTTATATCAGTCTTCTGCTATGATTCCTCTGAGGGCTTATGATTGGTCCATCCTATTTCAGATGCACAAATGAAGATGGCAATGAAGAGATACTGGAAAGTAATTTATTCCAATTACAGGCATCTATGTTTTGGCTTTAATGTTTTGTGCTCCTTGTTTAGATCTATTTTCTTCCAAGAAAAAAAAGGTCAAATGTATGAAGCAAGGACTGAGTGACCAGGTAACTGATAACTGAGTCTCCTGCCTTTAACATATTTATGGCACTGGTAGAAAATAGCATTGACACAAATGCAAAAGGAAAAAATATATAAAAAAGCCACTTCATAATAATATAAAATATATAAAATAATGTATGTTTTGTCCATTCTCATTTGATTTTATGGGGAAAAAATCCTGATTTTTTTTATCCACAAAGGAGGAGAATTGTTTCATCACATTGTTATGAATAGAATATGGGATTCTAACATTTTCCCAAGATGGCCAATTATCTCATTTTAGATAGCCAAAGGAGTGCATGCATACTGTACAATATCTTATTGTCAAGTCTTCAGTGATCTGTCTAAGAGAGTTCTTTAGAGCTGGGTAAGAAACAAAAGTAACTCAGAACATTAGTACTGATGAGCAGATGGATATTTCAATGTCACTCATATCAGAGAAAAGGGCAATTTAGACTTTTGTTCTCTCATTCTGGAAAATAGAAGTCTAAATAGTTCTCTGAAATCCTGCCTTTATTAATTTATCAATAAATAATTGCTAGAGCCTTGGCTTATTCAGTTTCCAAGATTCTATATAGTAATCTCTTACCCTTTTGACATTTGACCTAAGTAATAAGATTCACACTGAATCTTTCTTTCTGAATTTTACTTAGTCTCTACTATATAACTTACTTCTACTTTTTTGATTAAATCAAAGATTTTAGAAAGATAGGGAGGGACTATTATTGTGCTGGCTTTCTATAGTGGTGGAAATATTTTCCTGCCACTCTGCAAAATGCAAAAACAGCATTGCCCGATACCTTATGAAAACTATACTAAATATACCACCAAAAGGAATTACAGGAACACATTATATCAGTCCAAGACTTGGGTAGAAAAAAATGTTTTTCATTAGAGAAACAAGATAAGCAATTGTTTGGAAACCGAAGGCTAGGTTTTGAAATAATATACATGAAACACTAGTTAAAATTATATAGTACAATAAAAATATTCAAAAATAATGAAAGTATTCTGAATTCCATTTGGCTGGTCTGCAAGAATATATTTTTTAAAAATTCTACAAGTGTCTAATTTTTGAGTGTGTATAAAAAGTAACTGCTATTCTGTTGTCAATCGTAAGTTTGTTTCTCTGTGTGTCAAATTATACTCAATGGGGCAATAAAATATAACGTGAAATTGAGAATAACAACCAAAGTATAAAAAGACAAGCAAATTATATAAATAAAACCAGTAAAACTGGAAAACACAGTAATTAGTGAAACCTATTTCAACATAGTTATAGTTATAGTGGATAAAATATTTTATTTTATAAAATCAAAGCACAGTTTCAACTGAAGTTTTTTTTTAGCAAAGTAAGTTTTACCTATTTGTTATTCTTATATAGCCTTCCATATCATAAATATGATTCTGGTTGGCTTACAGACAGGTAAAACAATTAAAAACAAAGCAAAACATAAACAACAGTATAAGAATTTAAAACAATAAAAATGATATATCAGCATATAAAAATAATCATAAAAATTCATAAAGTTTACATCTATCAATAGCATAGAGTACAGCTATCATGTCAGCCCCATTACATTCTTGGGACCATCTGTCCATTGGCAAAACCTTGTTTCTGAGTGTTACGAAAAGCCCGCAGGGTTGTAGCCAACTTAATCTCTCACGGGATGATGTTCCAGACAAGCTTCTATAGAAGAAAATACTTTATTCTTCCTTGTCTGTTGGGAGCCAGAGCATGCCCTCCTGCTGGATGAGATGGAAAGGGTAGGTATGATGGGTGAAATGCAGTCCCTGAAATGACTCAGTCTCAGTCCCAGCATGTCCTTGAACAAGCTCATGGAACAGAGATGTGTGATGAATTTGGAATCTGCACAACCACATTTGTCCCAGCTGAATTTCCAAATAATCTTCAAGGACAGCCCCATGTACAGTGTATTACAATAGTCCATACAGGAGGTAACTAAGTCATGCCTGATTGGGAGCAATGCCCCTTAGTCAAGGAGCAGGCACAAATAAATCAGAACAGAAGTTGTGCAAAGGCCCTCCTGGCCAGAGCTGCCACTTGTATTTCAAACAGGGGCCATGGAGTTCAGAGAAGTCTTATTAGAGGATAACCTGGCATTAAGTATCAATTAATAAGGTTCTGTGGTAGAACTGAAATTTCATAAATAAAACTTTTTTCCAAACCAATGCTATGCAAAATATTCTACCAACATAGCAAGGTATAGAATAGGATGTTTGCTTCTGTCAATGTTAGGAATGGGTGGATCCATTTATTTCTAACTCATGCCTTTACTCAAAAATGTTCTGTTTCCCATTAATTTGCTTGCTTAAACATGTGGTCTATAGTCTAGATTAGTTTCTCCACCTTATCAAAATATATTTTTATTACAGCTACATTTGTACTTGTATGCATACTGCTGCTACTATTGTATGCATACTGCTGCTACTTTGAGCCAATTTTTCCATATTTGAAGAAGTATGACATCCAGTGGATGGCTGTGCACAAATATGAATATTGCTCTTTAGGAAGAGATCACATTGATGCACGTAGGAGAGTACAAATATTGAATTCCAAGAAAAGGTCTAGGTACTGAAAACTGAAATGTTGCTAAACATTGTGAGGATGAGTCCTGTGCTATTTACTACTTTGTCAAATAACCGTTTCATGCTAACCTTTATTTAATTTCATTTTGTCGTTTTATCTACTTTTCCAGTTTAGAATATTCAGATCGTTTACAAAGTGTATTATGGATGCTAATGAAGATCATAAGAAATGGGTAGATAATGCAATGTTCATCTACATCCAAATTTCATTTTATTGTTGGATGAAAACCCAACACATTTGCATCTAACTATATGATATTTGTATATTATGCATATGTTCAGGATATCTTTGTGGGTTTCTTAATTCATTATGTTCTGTTTCAATCTGAGATGTTTCTACTTTGGTGACTATATAGCTGGCATTAATCAGACAAGGCCAGCAATTGCTGCCTGTGCCTGTTCAAATCTTGATTGCTTTTGTAATCCCTTTCTCAGTCTCATGGAAAGTGTCATTTCTTCCTTATTATTTTTTAATGGCTCATCGTTTTAATTTGCAGTATATAATTTACAGAAAAATAGTCTAGCTTTTTCCTTTAGGGAAAGTCAAGTATTCCATAAGGGCAGGGTATGTGACTGTGTCATATAAATGGGACAACCTTTAAAAAGCAAATTCAAACAACTGGGAAATACGTAAAACAAATTGCAAACTGATCTCAGATCATTCCAAAACAGAATAATTCTTTAGCAGAAAGCTATAATAAAGTTACTAATAGGGATTTATGAAGGTTTTTTTTAATGTTTTCAGTCCCTAATCATTTTCTGTAAGGTAAAAATAAACTGAGAATAGCTTTAGTGAAGTAATCTGATGGCTTCAGGCTAGAGGTTTGGTGATATCAGGCTATAAACCAGCAAATAATGGGCGTTCTTCAAACCGTAAACCTTACCATTACTTTATATACACCCAGGGGTGGGATTCCACCACTATAACAACTGGTTCAGTGATCATGTATGATCCACATTGAAAAAAGGCAAGCCTATACTTACCTTCAAGTGCAACCTCTGTGAAGAAAACAGCTGAGGTACAGCAAACGGCTCTGCCATGCTAATCAGCTGTGCTCTAAACAAAGGCATAAAGCATCAGAAAGACCAGGGACAGGCAGGTGCGCCCACTTTCTCATTGCAGCGAACCAGTTCAGAGTGAGCTGAACATCGAAATAAGGGGATCACCCAAACCAGTCTGAACTAGTAGAATCCCACCCCTGTATACACCTAAACTGAAGATGAAATAACATATTGGAAAAAGTGCTGGATGCAGATAGAGAAAAATGAATAATGAGTTTAACTGAATATAAGTTAAAAGTATGGTATTTTATGAAGCTGATCATCTGATTGTAATCGGGACCTTTTAAAGATTCTGAGTAGCCTTGGGGCAGAATGTTCATTTGAATTGTGCTAGCCACAGCTTTCTTGTCACTTTATCAACATTTTCTCCCAATGTGTTTCATCCACTGAGGTCAATGGCCCAGAAAATTGACATGTGTTGGAAAATCCTAATTTGGATTCTGGTTTAAATGATAAACTATAAGGCCTAATTGAAATACACAACATAACCTGGATACCTATTTCCATTTGTAGGGAAGGGAGGGAGGGTAATTTGTTTATTTATTCTTTTATTGGATTTCTAAAACAGACATACAGAACAAATTAAAACCCCAATATATAACAATAAAAGAAAAATAAACAACTGTTTATTGACCAGAGTATACACAAATTAGAATACTTATAACATTGTGATAGGTTTACAAACTCAACCGCCTGGACCTGTTGGACAAGCAGGTTCAATGAAATAATGGAAGATAAAGAAGGAGTTTAAGATGTTAATCCAACCTGATAGTCTCATTATGGTTAATTTTCAGGTGAGATTATTTGCAAAAAAATGTAGACCTTTCAAAAGGTGCTTTTATTTCCAAACATATTTGGGTCCTGGCCTTCTTGCAATAGAGATGTCCTAGATGGCAGAGCATGTAGGAATCTAAAACATTCTTGTATAGAACCAGTTATGCAATTGACCAAAGACTAGTCAAATTTTCCTTCTGCTACAGGGGCAAACCTGTTGTGGATAGCAGTTTAACCAATCCACATGGTTAACATGGATGGATGGCTTGTAGCATTTTTGTCAATTATATCAGATAGAAGATAAACTTCTTTCTTGCCATACATAGCTGCTTTGAGCAAATGTATTGCAGCTCAGCTGTGGCAGAAGGAAAGCTACTGAAGGGAAAGTTCAAAGAGAGCAGGATACATGGTTTTTGGAAACTAACCTAAATGGTAAATAATAGAGTTGACATTGTAGAAAAGTTGGGTTATTCTCATGCAGATTGAGTGAGAAAACTCATCTACAACTGACTAATCATTTCTGAACCAACATGAATTGTGATAAATCATTTTCCTTCAAGTTCTTTCTTAAATATTTTTGTACTTTTCTGATTTGTTACTTTTTCCTTTTGCATTTCTTCCTTTGTTGCCCAATAAGCCACAGGTGAAACCACATGGTGAGCGGCTTCAGAGCTATACTGAAAACTTAAATGACACTCTATCTAATTCTTTGGATTTACCCTGGGGCATACCTGTAAAAGGTTGGACACCTCCACTAAATCTGCCAATAGAGATCAAAAACAAAATGGAGATCACCTTGTCAGGCTTGTGGCTGACATCTCTACAATAGACAGTGGGGGAAAGGGGAGGCATGGTTTTTATAACCAGGTTCCCATTTGGAAATCATTTCAAACTCAAAACAGGATGTCCTCCTTGCAATCATGTAGCATTAACTTACATAAATAACCTAGGCATTTTGCTGTGACACAGTATTCTGCAAACACAAATTGTACATTCAATCATCTTGTCAGCTAAAGTAAAGAAAAACATATTTAATGGAGCCCAGAGTCTCAGGGACAGAAATAGATGCCCTTGCTAACCAATGTTGCCAGCTATGAGAATGTCTGTATAGAGTTTTAAGTGCAAAACTCATTTTTAAGTCTAGCTTTCTCAAGTATTATATGCTGTGCAACTCTCAGCAGTAAGCATCTCATATAACTCTCATATAGCTCTTCATACCCTATGATAACATTTTCAGTGCACTTTTCCATTTACTATGGCCAAACGTTTGAAAGCCATAATAGGACTATAAGTCTGCTGAGCTCAGTATTGTTCAGGGATTAATAAAAATATTTTTTTTCTGAAGGCATTAAGGATTATTCCCATGATTATCTGCCTGCAAAAGATGTACCTTGCCACTGAGTTATGGCCATTCTGCTTTGAAATGTAAAGCATGTTTACCAAAAGAGATATCAACTTTAATAAAGATGTTTCCAACTCTTGCAATCTTCCAGTGCAGGAATAAGTATGAACAATGTTACAAGACTATACGAATCACACATTAAAAAAAATGAAGAAGACAATAGTTAGTATCTTCTGTTTTTTGTTTTGTTTTTAATTACATTTATATGCCGCCCTTCTCCGAAGACCCAGGGCAGCTTACAATTTTTTGGCATACAACCCAATGCGCTCAGCAATAGCCTTCATTCCATTGTATATGCCTGCTTTATTACTAAGCGGCATTTTTACAAAGTCAGCTTATTGCCCCCAACAATCTTGGGTCCTCAATTTACCTACCCCGAGAGGATGGAAGGCTGAGTCAACCTTGAGCCTGGTGGGATTCGAGCCTGCACTAATTGCAGGCAGCTGGAATTAAGTGCTAGGCTTTTAACAGCCTGCACCACCAAGGTTCACAAACAATATAAAGCTGCATGAAGACAATAATGGAGAATTCCAATAAATAATGTCAGTTAGAGAAGATCTACATTGCAAATTTGGATTGTATTACCTCAAGAAAGGAGGTGAAATTTTTATTGCTCTTCCTATATAAAAATGCTATGCATATTATAAAGTAATATCTCAATGAGATGGCTGTGGTAAACTAATATCTCTGATTGTCTTGTTCGGGATATTTTGTCTGGGAAAACACTTAGAAATGAGCTCATCGGTTAAATAAATAAAAAAACAAAAACAAAAAATAATCGAGTTAAACACCACAGTTCTTTCATTTCATCTCTACATTTGAGAAATGAGTATGAGACTGATACTCAATCATATAACCAGAATTAGTTCTGACTCTGTTCAGTGGGATTTCTTCCATATAAAAAATGGACCTAGGTTTGTAATTGGAAAATGTGTTAGACATCTGAAGGATAGTGCTGTGGTCAAGAGATAGACTTATATTCCTATCATTTCCATTATGAGAACAAAGTGTGTTAGCTCCTGAGTAAATGAGAACTATTCATCTGAAGGGAGCTCTGTTGACTAAGCAATCTGCTGTAATGAATAAAATGTGACACCCACGTTCTGTTCTATTAATTTCCATCTGATTATTAATTTGTTTGCTTAGAACATCCAGAAGGGTTCCAGGCTTGGATAGTTTTTGTCAGCAGAAAAAGCCATTGAAGCAAAAGATTGCAAAAACACTAGTTTGAATTAAGTAAAAGTGTTATGGAATAAATCTTGTTTTATACAAGATTGGCAAGGTAAGAGGAATTGCATGCAGTTTCAACAGTCTGAACCCCATGGCAAGTGAGAAGTAAAATGATGAGCACTAAATTTGACCTGTGAGCTTTCTTAGATATCTGGATTTCAGATAACCTGTGGCATTACTTCTTGCCACTCTTTACATAATATTTTCTAAATCCTCCAAGCAGCTCTCTAGACAATTTTAACCCAGCTACTTATTTTTAAAAAATCTCATTTTCTTATACTGCTTCTGGAGCAGAAATGTATGTATTTTTCTGGGGCTGTAATGTTAATAAAAATATACCTTAGAGAAAGAAAACATCTTAAGTATGTAATGAAAATAGAAAGGCAGTGAGTGTAACCCATCTCGATAAAGAACATTTCTGCAAAACAGAGGCATTACTGAAAGCGTAGACTGTTACATCATGTTAGCTAATTCTGTCAACCCAGGAATTTGTTTATTAACAGCAATGTGGTAGGAGGAAAATATAGGATTTCAATTAATAAATTATTAAAACAAAGTGTCCAAACAACAGTGCATATCTTGCATTATTAACAATCATATTTAATTCATCACAATTGTTCTTTTTTAGAATTGTGTTGATTTTTATTCTACTGGATAGGCAATTTATTGTGGAATGCTGAAGTAATCACATCTATGTCATGATCATGTTCACCTCATTGCTAAAGAGAAATGAAAAGCTTTACCACTGGCAGAAGGTGGGTGGGAAAGAAGACTATCTGCTAGCTTTGATGACAATGCTGAGCATCTGAAATGAAGGAAGGTATGGGGCTCTTGAACCTATGATTATTTCGTACATTTGGCCTGCAGAATTTCCAAACAGCATGATCCTTACTTAATACCCACATTAGAAAGAAATTCCACAAGCACAATAAAGATAGCAAAACATGTTTCTCAATCAGCACTATTACATTGATATCTTCAGATAATAGCAAATAGCAATAGCACTTAGACTTATATGCCACTTCATAGTGCTTTACAGCCCTCTCTAAGCAGTTTACAGAGTCAGCATATTACCCCAACAACCTGGGTCCTCATTTTACTGACTTTGGAAAGATGGAAGGCTGAGTCAACCTTCAGCTCATCAGAATTGAACTACTGTCAGTGAGCAGTGAATTAGCCCATACTGTATTCTAATCTAATATAGGTATATTAAGAGTCATCACCATGACAATATACCTATATTAATTCTGAATCACTTAGTTATGATCCACAAATCCATATCAATTGGAAGGCATATATGGTGGAGATGACACAGAGAACCCTTATTTTGCAAGCTTCTGTATGGAGATCTACTGTGAGCTGAACAAGGGAGAAAGGTCAGTTTAAAATAAAATAAAATAACAAAATATAAAATAAAGTTTTATATTTCTTTGGTTTACATTCTTTGCTTAAAATCAACTGGCAGACAAATAGTAAAGCCGATAAAGTTTCATGTTAGTTTAGAAATAATTCCTGATTTTTGGTAGTAGCTGATATTTCCTATGTCCAACAAAAGAAAACTCATTTGCTCTCTCTTGGCCTGAGGAGAAAATGTTAAGTATTACCTTATACGGTCACAAGAGTGGGGTCTGATGTCAGACTCCACTCATTGAACTGGCCACTGTTGGCAGAAATGAAGTCCCATCAGTAGCTAAAACTTTGGGCAACGCTGGCTATATAAGCCGGCGCTAGCCACGGCTGAGTAGCTTTTTACTTTAACTGCACAAATAAAGCTGTTACCTGTTCCTACCATGTCCTGCCTCTTCAATCCGTGCACCCACTTAACACTGGTGATGAAGGTGGGATCCTGATCTGAGGAGAGAACAAAGGACAACCTTGTGGGGATTCGGACACCATTTTCACCGGCCACTGCAACTATCACGACCCCGCCAATCAACATGGCACACCATCTGATGTTGATCCCCTATGGATCAACAAGGAGAAGTGGTCCTCATACATGGGCTGATTCAACCTACATCTAGAAGTCAACGGACTCCAGGTTGCCCCCAACATGAAGAAGAGGGCCTTATTCCTAACCTACTATGACTTGGAACTGTACAAGATGGCAGATGCCCTTGTAGTCAACGATCTGCACAGTGTGTCCTGGGACGAGCTACAGCAGGCATTGAAGGAACACTTCAGCCCCTCTCCATCATACTTGGTCAGCCAACATGAATTTTACATAAGGAGCCAGAGGGAGGGGGAGATGATAAACACCTTTGTAGCTGCCCTTCGCAAACTATCGAATGGGAGAGAAGCCCCATAGCATATAATTCTAAGACACTGTCCAAACCACAAAGAAACTACAGTCAAATCTACAAGGAAGCACTTGCCGCTGTTTCAGGACACGAATACCTCTACGCTTCCACAAATACCTCTATGGATGACAGTTCGATTTGATTACTGACCACAAGCCTTTATTAGGCATATTCGCCGGGGATAAACCCACACCGAACATCCTCTCGCCCAGGATGTTAAGATGGACCATGTTCCTGGCCGCATACAGTTACCGCCTAATCCACAGGCCAGGAAAAGACATCTCCAATGCTGATGCCCTGAGTCGTTGTCCCCTCCCCGATCTCACCAAAGACCCGGCACCATTGACGGCTGTGCTCCTAGTGGAAAGCCAATGGCCTGGACTGATGATGTCAACAGAGATTGTGAGGCTTATGGTGAGAGACAAAACCATGGCACAGATTTAAACTGGGTGTGGAGGGGATGGCCAGAAACCATAGAAGGGGATGAATTCAAACCATTTAAAAACAGACAGGCTGAGATGTCACTAAGCAAGGGCTGCCTACTGTGGGGGGAAAGGGTGACCATCCCCGCTAAGGGCTCGAGTACTGACATTGCTGCATGAGGGTCACCTGGGGATCGTCCGCATGAAGGCACTCACCAGAAGTTATGTGTGGTGGCCAGGACTAGACAAAGAGGTCGAGACCTGGGTTGCTACCTGCACCCCATGTCAAGAAACCTGACCAGCACCCCCAGTGGTGAACCCTGTGAAGTGGGAAACCCCCACTTCCCCCTGGGCCTGGGTACATCGACTTCACCGGACCCTGCCAAGGATAAACATTCCTGATAGTGGTGGATGCTTACTCCAAGTGGTTAGAAGTAGTCATTATGAAGTCAACCACTATGGAGGCCACCATAAGAGCGCTAAGGAAACTATTCTCCACCCATGGACATGTTAGTGTCCGACAACGGGCCACAGTTCACATCGCAGCCATTTGAGGGGTTCCTAGCAGGGTTGGGGATAAGGCATGCACTCTCTGCGCCTGCACACCTGGCCACCAACGGACAGGCAGAGAGAATGGTAAGATCCACCAAAGAAACCCTCAAGAGAATGGGCCCAGGGGACTGGCAAGAAAGTGTTGACAGAATGCTATTAGCTCAACACATCACACCGCATGCAACAACAAACTGCAGCTGTTGATGGGTCGCAGGCTGAGGTCAACCCTAGACAGGATATACCCCTACTACAACAGTGAGACCCCCACAGACTCCACCAGAAAGTGCAGGCACTTTACCATAGGGGACCTGGTCTATGCACACAATTACACAGGAGGGCCAATGTGGGTGCCAGCCAAAATTGTAGAAATCACCGACCCCAGATCATACTGGTTGGAGACAGAAGAAGGGAAACTGTGGGACAGGCACATTGACCAGATCAGGGCCGGGTCACTATCATGGACAAACAGCCAGAAACCCGACACACACAACCAGAAATGGCCCTGGCAAAAGCTCTAAGAGAACACTGAAAGAAGTAACCACCTAGCCTCAAACCCAAACAGAACACGGGAACACTTAACTTTAGGCTAACAGCCCTGCTGCGCCACAAGACAACTTAGAGACGGTTCCACAGGCAGGGCCCAGAGTGATGGCGGACCTGTCCACACAGGCCGCCGCCTCAGGAACAAGTGAGGTGCACAGGTCCAGTCGCACCTTGTGAAGCCCCGCCTACTTACGTGATTACTCATGGTATGCAGGCATGGATTGGACAGACATTAACTAGAAGGGGAGGGGTGTTAAGTATTACCTTATACGGTCACAAGAGTGGGGTCTGATATCAGACTCCAGTCATTGGACCGGCCACTGGTGGGAGAAATGAAGTCCCATCAGTGGCTGAAACAGTGGCTAGCCACAGCTGAGCAGCTTTTTACTTTAACTGCACAAATAAAGCTGTTACCCGTTCCTGCCATGTCCTGCCTCTTCAATCCATGTGCCCACTTAACAAAAAGAGTCTACAAAGGCATCCTACAGTGCAAATCATTTGGCTTGCTCCCTTTTGAAGTCCTAAGTGATAATTGTCCATCTGATTGTTTTTTAAAGATATTTATTTCCTGCCCTGTGCTATATAGCTAGGAAGTTAGAGTGTCATTTCACCTTGGATCAAAGATAATTGCTCAGGTTTGACCATCTCTGTTAGCCACTGGAGAGGAGCAAACACTTACTTTCCTTCTCACAGTTTGGCACATCCCACAGTTGGCAGCAGTCCCACTTGCTTAAAAACTAATCTGACTCCTTTTCAAATCTATGAACTGAGCATGGAAAAAGCAACAAATTGTACCAAAAATTATCTGCAGGTACCTTGGGAGGCTGAAGACTTGGACAATCACAAAATCTCACTACTATAGGATCCCTCCCAAAGATAAATTGAGCCACTACCCAATATTAGCATCTGATAACAGATTGTATCTATGAACTAGGTACAGAATGTGATTTGACTGCTTCAAAGATAAATGATTTTTTTCCTTACAAGGGACAATGAAAATGAGAAATGCAAGCAAGACAATCCTTGCCCTTGTAATCCAAGATAGGAAAAAAATGCCTCTAACCCTCTGCTTTTTCTTATCCTTTCATCTTCTCAATGATATCTGAGTTTAATCTCACTTCATAAATATATTTCCTAGTTTTAAGATATGAAGGGTCCCAGAACAATTAAAAATTGAAAGGGTTGAAAGAACAATGAAATGCCAAATATAATAAATAATAGTACAATATATATAGAGAGAGAGGTTGATTGATTAATTATACAACATCAAGTCAGTGTTGACTCTCACTGATCACATAGATAGCTTTTTCTCCATAATAATCTGTCTCTAATCTGGTCTTTCAGTTATCCCAACTGTACACCCATCACCACTGTAACTGAGTACATTCACCTTGAAGTTGGCATCCTCTTCTCTTTTTTTTTCTTTCACCTTTTGCAATATTAAAGTCATTTCTGGAGAGTTTGGTCTTTGCATAAGATGTCAAAAGTTGGATATTTTGAGCCTGGTCCTTTGTGTCTCTAGTGAGACCCCGGAATGATCTATTCAATGGTCCATTTGTTTGTTTTCTTGGTTATTAATGGTACTCTTGTCTAAAACCAAAGTTTAATGGCATCAACTCCTTTTCAACAAGATAGAGATGCAGAACAATTAAAAAAAAACATATAATCTTGTATTGAAAAGTTCCTGAGAAGGCATTTCAAAATAATGAAGGGGTAGCATCTTCCAGTGAATGAGAGACATGAAGGAAAATCTTCAAGAAGGTTCTTGAGAATACCAAATAAGAAGGATACTAGACTTTAAAGTTAACGGAAAAAAAATAAATAAATAAAGACAGACAGTACCCCCTTTCCTCCCTCTGGCTAGATTTGACTGAGTGAAAGTATTGGAATAGAGGGGCCCCTAGTAAATGAAAATTGGAAATAAGACGTGGGGAAATATAAACAGAATTCTTAAAGAACAGCAAAAGATAATAAAAGAAATGTCAACAGCAACCACCACCATTACTAAAACAGGAAAAAGGGAGTGACAATGCAACCCCATCTACCCCCACGGTGACCTCTTCCCAAAAACAATAGAAGGGATGTTGGCCCCGAGAAGCCCAATACACAAACTTCCTCCCAAACGATACAAAATACACTACAGACATTACAAAACATGATGCTAACAATGCAAGAAACAATGATAAATAACCATGTAGAAAGCAAGAAAGAAAGAGAAGAGATGAGATCAGAATTAAAAGTGAATTGGGAGAGATGAAGAACGAACTAAAAACCTTAGAGGGAAAATAGGACAGTTGCAGGAGACGACAAGGACAAATGAGGAGAAAATCATAATCACTAAACAAACAGACCAAACAGGGAAAAAGGTGGAAGCCATGGAACAAAAATTAAAGACCAATACAAGGAAACGAACGAGGCCCTGACCTATCTAGAAATGGATAGAGCCTCATACTATCTAAGGTTTCAGAATATACAGGAGGAAAGAGGGAAAACCTGACCTCGTAGTGGCAGAAATGCTGGCAACTATTTTGCAAAAAGAAAGCGACCAGATGATACTAGAGATTGATGAGGCATATAGAGTCTACACAAGTTACGCTAGAAGACATGGACTCCCACGGGAGGTTCATGTCAGATTTAGAAAAAGAGTCAGAGAAATAATTTATAGATTGACAAGGGAAGAGACAATAAATCATAATGGTAGGCAAGTTATAGTACTGAAGCAAATTCCAAGAAGAGTGAGAGAACAAAGAAAGGAATACAGATTCCTCACAAACCATTTAAACAAAAAAAAACATTCTATTTAGGTGGAACGATCCAGAAGGAATCCTAGTAACATGGGAAGGCAAAAGAACCAAAATTGACAACCTAGCTAAGGCCCAAAGATTCTATGAGCAAACAGGAGGATTAGAGGAGGAATTGAGTAGTAGAGAAGAGTCGAGAAACGCAAAGCCGTGAAGATCTACGAAGTTCATATGAGAGGAGAAGAGAGAAAAGAGGGGAGGGAGGGGACAGAGAATTAATGGTTTGTGAAGAAGGAAGGAGGAAGAGACAGGAGTGAAGACCAGGAGTCAAACAGCAGGTAAAACGTAATAAAGCTAGAAAAGAAGCGACCAAATGGGAAGGGGAATAAAATTAATATCAATGAATATCAATGGACTAAATAGTCCAAACAAAAGGAAAAAATATTTGATAGATTGGAAAGACAAAAGTGGGATATAATATGTCTTCAAGAAGTCCACATAAAAGAGCAGGATAAAAAATATTTAGAATAGAAAACTGGGAAAAGCATTCACGGCTTTAGCAGTGGAAAAAAAAAGAGGAGTGGTACTATATATAAAAGAGGACCTTAATGCAAAATTGATATATAATGATACAGATGGAAGAATATTAATGGTGGAAATAGAGATACATAACAGGAAGACCTTAGTAGGAATTTATCAAATAAAATCAAAAAGAATTTTATAAAAATTTATATGAAAAATTGATAGAGAATGGTAACTCAAGGATTTGTCTGATGGGGGACTACAATGCAATAACTGATAATAGGCAAGATTACAAATCGGAACACAAACAATACCAAAACGAAATACTTTACCAAAAATATTTTTGAAATGTCAGAGGAATTAGGATTGGAAGATGTATGGAGAAAAGAAACCCAGAAATTACACAGTATACTTTCCACTCCAGCCCACACAAATCCTGGTCTAGAATAGATATGATTTGGATAAATAGTGAATTAAATAAAGAAATTTCGGACACAAAAATCCTAACAAATATTTGGGCTGACCACAATCCAATGTCTTTAATTTGGAAAGAAGGGGAAGGAAAGGGCGAAGATGGTCATTAAACTCTCAGATTTTGAAAGAAGAAAAATATTTGCAAAAAATTAGAGAGGAATTAATAAACATCTATAATTCTAATAAAAAAGAGGATACATCTTTACAGAACATGTGGGATACGATAAAAGCCTATATTAGGGGAATATCAATTGCATATTTATCAAATAGAAATAAGGAAAGATGGAAGAAACAAGATGAACTAATAAAAGAAATTGGAAAATTAGAGAACAAACAAAAAAGAAATCTAGACAATGAGCAAATTAGAGATGCACTAATACAAAAAAAACATGAACTTAATATATTTGAACAAGAGGAACTCCTTAGAAAGCTACAATATACAAAACAAAACTACTTTGAACATGCAAACAAACCGGGGAGGTGGTTAGCATATAAATTGAGAAAAGAGGAACAGAAAAGAACGATACAATGCTTAGAGAACGAAAATGGGGATCTTGAGGCTGACTTGGAAAAAAAGAAAGAAATTGCAAGAAATTACTTTGAGGAATTATATAAACAAGAAAATGTAGAAGTGTCTAAAATAAAACAATATTTAGGGAAGGAAATATACAGAAACTCACTGATGAAGAAAGAGAGATGCTAAATAAAGAAATAACGATAGATGAATTAAGAAAAGCAATCAGAAGCAAAAAATAATAAAACACCAGGTCCAGATGGATACCCAAGTGAATTTTATAAAAGATAGGGGACATATTAAATAATACACTCTTAGAAGTTTGCAACGAAGCACTGGTTAAAGCCAAAATTCCCAACACGTGGAAGGAAGCATACATAACGCTTATACCCAAAGAAGAGACAAATATCAATCAAATTAAAAATTATAGACCAATATCGCTTTTAAATACAGACTATAAAATTTTTATGACAATTATGGCACAAAGATTAAAAGGAATCATTAGTGGAAAAATTAATACAGATCAAAATGGATTTTTGCCGAGAAGACAAATTAGACATAATATAAGAACAATAATAAACATATTAGAATACTACGAAAGTCACCCGAGTAATCAAATGGCCCTGATTTTTCTAGACGCACAGAAAGCATTCGATAATTTGAATTGGGATTTTATGAAACAGCAAATTAATAAAATGAACTTTGGACATAATTTTGAAGGAATGATAAACGCAATATATGACACCCAAAAGGCAAACATACTAGTAAATGGCAAGACCACTAAAATGTTTAAATAGAGAAAGGGTCAGACAAGGTTGCCCCCTATCACCTTTGTTGTTCATCACAGTACTAGAAACACTATTAATTAGAATTAGGGAAATGGAAACATAAAAGGAACGAAAATTAAGAATCAAGAATACAAAACACAAGCATTCGCAAGATCTACATGGTATTTATGATAGAAGAACCTTTAGAGACGGGCCCGATATTATTGAAAGAAATAAATGAATTTGGGGAACTAGCAGGATTAAAGGTAAATAGGGGAAAACCAAACTACTAGTTAAAAATATAACAAATTCCAAACAAAAGAAACTCGAAGAAATTATGGGATTACAAATAGTAAATAAAATAAAATATTTAGGAATTTGGATAAGGGCAAAACAACAATGTTATGGGAAGATAATTATATAAAAATTTTAGAACAAATTAAAAGGACTTGGAAATTTGAGTAAATTGCAAATATCCCCTTAGGGAGAATTGCAACAATCAAGATGAACATACTCCCCAAAGTCTTGTATCTATTCCAGACAATCCCAATATTAACAAACAAAAAGTTTTTATGGAGTTGAATAGAATGACAATGAAGTTTATTTGGATGGGAAAAAGGGCAAGGATAAAGAAAAATATCTACAAGATGATAAAAGCAGAGGAGGATTGGGACTCCAGACTGGGAAATTTATTATAAAGCTGCGATCTTGTTATGGATAAAAGAATGGGTGAGGCTAGAAAATAAGAGAATGCTAACACTAGAGGGGCATGACTTACAAATAGGATGGCATGCACTTCTATGGAACCCGACAGACAAAAGACAAAAACACACAACGAAACACATAATACATAATAATTAACTCATTGATTAAAAATAAATAAGGAAGAAAAACTATATAAAAATACCAAGGTGGCTCAACAATGGAGGCAACCTTTAACCAAACACAATGGATTTAAATAAAAACTTAAATATTATCAGATATTGGATACAGATGGAAAATTAAAACAAAACAGGACTTGGAAACACAAGGTATATCAATAGATAGTTGGGTTTACTTACAAATTAAAACAAGATACAATAAAGACATAAAGGAATATGGAATAGAAACAAAGAATACAAATCTGGATAAACTACTCTTGGGACCAGAAGAAAAGTTAATATCCAAATTATATAAATTACTATTAGAACAGGAAAGAGCAGGACAATTAGTAAAGGACCAATGGTAGCCTGGGAGCAAAATATAGGATACAAATTGGATCTGAATGACTGGGAAGAGATTTGGGAAGAAAATTTAACATATACAAAGTCAGTGGTACAAAGAAAATCAATACAAAATGATGTATAGGTGGCATTTGGCCCGCTAGACTAGCAAAAATATTTCCCAGGCAAACCCAAATTGGAAGTGCTAGGATAAGATGGGCACTTACTACCATGTGTGGTGGACATGCCCCAAAATTTAAAAATATTGGATGGGAATCAAAATTGGATTGAGGATGTGATGAACTGTGAGCTGGAGTGGAAACCAGAACTGTTCCTACTTGAATGATAAAGAAAAAGCTTCCCAAAAGACAAATACCTGATTGCACATCTCCTAACAGCGCTCAAATCGTTTTAGAAAAATGGAAAGAATCTTCAATTCCGTCATACAAGCAGTAATAAAGAAAATGTATGAATGTGTTGAATTGGAGAGATTAACTCTCAAACTAAATTGAAAAGAAGATTCAGATTACTATAAGGTATGGGAAATGTGGTACAACTGGGTGGAATATATAAAACGAAGGGAATGGGAATGTTGGAAAATAAGGTACTATTTGAAATATAAGAATCTATAGAAAGCAGGAGATAGCAGATAATAGGTGTAATAACTGGAAAAGTGAGATAAGAGAAAATTCTAAAAGAGGCCAAATCAATAATATTATTTGAAGAAATATCTATGACTATATATGATTGTAATATTACATGGGAAAATGCATTTGATCTGCAACTAAAAAGAAATGATAATGTGTGATGTATTTATGTTTATGTGACTGTATGTCTGTATGTGTGTCTTCTTTTAAAATTGTAAATAAACTTTTTCTAATAAAAAGGAAGGAAGGAAGGAAAAAGAGATTACCAATAATTTTAAGGTACATAATACTTTAAGCAATACAGGGTTTGAAGATCAAAACACATTTCTGGGACTTGACCATGCAAGTTGAGAATCATGGTTGAGAATCAAAGTGAAACAGAAAAGGAAGGAAGGAAGGAAGAATAGAATAGAGTAGAGTAGAGTAGAGTAGAGTAGAGAGAGAGAGTAGAGTAGAGTAGAACAGAACGGAATGGAAAAGAATAGAAAATAA
>CM019150.1:139318177-139344693 GCA_009733165.1 Naja naja
GTTTTTAATATTTTTTAAAATGTTAAAATCAACATAACATAATTTTGCACTTGAGTTGGATTTAGAGGGATACAAAGAGACAATATTAGTAGACTTTGCTGTGGTCTGAATTCCATGATAGAATTTGGGCCCCAAAACTCAAGCTCCATTGTGGTCTTGTATTAACAGTGAAAATCATAATAGTGTTGTTATTTATTTATGCCAGTGCCACTTTTCCTTTCAGTATGAAGGGACTGTCATGAAAAATTGTCTATAATGCAATTAATTTTTTATGAAGTAAATACTTCAGTTACAAAAAATGAGAGATTTTTGCAGTTTCTTTCCATTTGGTGTTGTGGAGATATATACCCACCTCACAACTATGCTGTAAATTTCTTCTTAGTTTTCTGTGAGCAGATTTCATCTTTCCCTGAGGAGATTAAAGATAATTCCTTTGGATGGAAAGTTCCCTAGGCAGACAATGAAGTGGACTACTTTAATTTTCTCATCTTGGTGAGGTCATTTCAAGATGGAGTACAAGGTCTTTTCCACATGTTGTCAGTGAAAATTACTGCAACTTCCAGAAGATATTATAAGAGAAGAAACAGTTCTTTCCCTCAACAAAATTCATAATGCTGTTAACCTCCATCATATCCTTCTAGGTTTCTTTTCCCCAAAGAAAATGGCATAAGAATAGTGTTTCAATTAAGTTACAGTAGCAATCTCATTTATTTAAATTCTATTTTAGTATAATAATTTATATGGAGGCCAAAACATACTGAGTGACTGTGACCCAAATGACAGCATATCAAATTTTAAATTTTAAGATAGTCATCTTTCTTCTATCTTTCCAGGATCCACTTGTTGATTTTAAAGAAGTAACTACAGTTCTGAATTGCTTCTCTCTTTTTACAATTTTACCCACAAAGAATCCATAATCATCATTACTTATTTTGAGCTTGTGACAAAGTACAAAGTGAAACTAAAGTCTTTAACTTAAAGAGAGCTGATTTTAATAAATTTAGAGAGAGTGTGAGAAGGATTCCATGGATAAGAATCCTCAGGGGGAAAATAACATAAGAAGCTTGGGAAAGGTGATTTAAAAAAACCTTATAAAAGCTCAGTCTGGAAAAATCACAATGAAGAAGAAAAATAAGACATGCTAAGAAAATAGCATGGTTGAACAAAGAACTCTGATAAACTGAAACACAAAAAAGACACATATAAAAAGTGGAAAGAGGAACACATAACTAAGGCAGAATATTAGTAAATAGCCTGAACCTGCAAAGATGAAGTCAGGAAAACTAAGGCTCAAATTGAACTAAGCTTGGCTGCAAAAATCAAAGATAACAAAAAAGAGCTTCTTTCAGCATGTAAACAGCAAAAAAAAAAAGTCAAGGAAATGATTGGTTCATTAACAGGAAAGAAAGTGAAGAGCAGCTGAGAGAAAGCAGAACTGCTTAACTCATTTTTGCATCTGTCTTTACACAGTCCAACCTATCAAGAAAAAATATTGTAAAATGCAGATTGTGAATGCAAATCAAAATAAGCAAGAAAATGTAAGATAACACCTATCAATTCTAGATGAGTTCAAATCACCAAGACCAGATGGATTATACCCCAAGATTCTGAAGGAATTGGCAGAGGTGAATTCAGAACCAGTGAACCATATCTTTCACCAGGAAACTACCAGCTGACTGAAAAGGCTGATGTAGTTCTCATCTTCAAAAAAGGGGAGGGGAATGGATCCAGGAAATTATGGTATTCCAGAAAAGATTAAAAGATAATTAAGCAATGAATCTGCAACAGCTACAAACAAAATCATAATCAGAAGTCACCATGGGTTTATAAAACAGATCATGCCAAACAAATCATTGCATTCTTTGACAAAGTGACAAAATTAGTGGACCAGCGAAATACTGTGGATATAATTAGTTTGGACATCAGTAAGGCATCGATAAAGTAGACAACAACCTTCTACTTGATAAAATAGAAAAATGTGGGTTAGACAGCATCATCATCAGATGGATTTGTAACTGGCTCACCATCTGCACTCAGCATGTAGTCTTTAATGGAACTATATCTATATGGGGCAAAGTATGCAGTGAGGTAACCCAAGACTGTCATAGTCCAATACTCTTCAATATCTTCATCAATAATTTAAACAAGGGGATAGAAGGGGAACTCATTACATTTGCAGACAACACCAAGCTGGCAGGAACAACCAATACTCCAGAAGGCTCAAGATACAGAAGGATCTTGACAGACTTGAACACTGTGCCCTACCTAACAAAATTAAATTCATAGTAGAGAAAAGAAAGGGTTTACATTTAGGCAAGAAAAAACAAATGCTCAAATATAGAATAGGTGGTACCTTGACTCAATAGTAGTAACTGTGACAGGATCTTAGAGTCCTAGTGGACAATCACTTAAATATGAGTCAGCAGTATGCTGCAGCTGCCATGCAATCCTAGGCTGCATTAATATAGGGGTCATGTGAAGTGCTAACACAACTTTACAATGCTTTGGTAAGATCACATTTGGAATATTGAGTCCAGTTTTGGTCACCATGATATAAGAAAAGATGTTGAAATTCTGAAAAACGTACAGAGAAGAGCAACAAAGATGATTAGGGGACTGGAGGATAAAACATATGAAGAACCGTTGCAGGAATTGAGTATATCTAGTGTAATGAAAAGAAGAGCTAAGTGCCTTCCAACTCTGTTATTCTGTAAAAGTGTGAAACATTTTACCTCAGACATGTACAACAACAAATATCCAAAATGTTTTCAGTCTTCTAATGTTTGATCTATTTGGTGTACCAGAGCCTACTTTTTTAAATTGGAACTGACATGGTGGTGTGACTAAAACAAGCTGCTATTATTACTTTACAATGCACTTATTGTGAAGTGAATTTGATTTAATCCGCACAGGAGACTCCTGCCCTTCTGTTAAAAAGCATCTTTATGGTGGTGGCAAATAGTCATGACAACAGACAAATTGAGGCATTATTTCCAAATGGAAAGAAAATGTTTATTAATTTAACATGTTAATCTTCAAGGAAGCATTTGGTTGCAGCTGTAGTTTGACATTTTATGGTTCTAGTAGATGAAGGTTAAAAAAGGAATTGTCAGTTCAAAGAAGGATCCTAAAGTCTGATTCAATTTATCCTTATATAATTTGGGAGCATATAATCCTGTACTTCAGATGTCTCTATCACTAACCAAATTCTAAAGTTAACTTTCAGAAGATGAGATTTGTCTTAACATTTAGTGGAGACTTATTACTGCAAGAGGCGTTAAAGACTATTGATGCTGCTGTTATTACTCTATTTATTGGAAGAGACAAAATTCATACTACTGTTTTCTGTTTGGAACATAGATCTGTTATTGAATCATCTTTTCTATTTACAGTTTAATGGCTGGTGGGAGTTCTAGTATTTCTCAGAAAGACTGTTATATAGAGCTGGATGATAAATTTAGCCTATGCATGCATATATTGTGTATCAGTTTTGTATTTGCTGTATATAGAGAAGGGACTCTGAAGTATAGTGCCTACTAATATCTGGTTAATTTCCCATATGTTTCAATAAAGCAGGAAATTAATATAATGTAATAAGTTACATCTTGATCTGCACATTAGATTAGTTATGTAAAGCTAACCTTGGGAAGAAACCAACAGGATGACTTTTAATAGGAGAAATACAAAGTCCAATATTTGGGTAGGAAACATCAAAGGCATTGATTATAGCATGGGGAGGACCATTTTGAGCAGCAGAAAGGATCTTGGTGTCTTAGTTAAACATGACCTTGTTGTACAATACAACTGAAAAACAAGCAAATTCAGTTTTAAGATGCAACAATAGAGAGTGTCAGGTTCAGAAGTCATTGTTCATCTCTATTCTGCATTGGCTAAAATTGTTGTTGTTGTTGTTAGTTGTGACATTGTGTTCAACCCATCGCAACCCCATGGACAATGTTTCTCCAGGCCTTCCTGTCCTCTACCATCTCACAGAGTCCATTTAAGCTCATGCCTACTGCTTCAGTGACTCCATCCAGCCACTTCATTCTCTGTTGTCCCCTTCTTCTATTGCCCTCAATCTTTCCCAGCATTAGGCTCTTCTCCAGTGAGTCCTTCCTTCTTATTAGGTGGCCAAAGTATTTGAGTTTCATCTTCAGGATCTGGCCTTCTAAAGAGCAGTCAGGGTTGATCTCCTCTATGACTGACCGATTTGATCGCCTTGCAGGACTCACAGGAATCTTCTCCAGCACCAGCAAAGGCTTCAATTCTTTGGCACTCAGCCTTTCTTATGGTCCAACTTTCACAGCCATACATTGCAACTGGGTTGCCATTTTCTTCTCCAGAGGGTCACATTTGTCAGAGCTCTGCTATGACCCCTGTCTGTCTGCATGGCATATGAGCTATGCAAGACCCTTCAGCATGACAAGGTAGTAACCCATGAAGAGTTTGGCTAAAATATCAAGTCCTATTCTTGCATGCATTTTTGGCAAAATGTTGACAAAATGGAGCAGGTCCAGAAGACCTCAATTAAGGGAAATAAGGGACCTGGAAAAATAAAAATATATGTGAAATAATTGGAAGCAACTTATTCAGCTTGTTTATTTTATCTGACTATACATTCCTGTTTATGTTTTATGTGGTGAGCTGTCCAAAGTTGATTGGAATCAAGTGCTATCCTAGTCAAATGAAATAATTATGCAATAAATAAGTTATTCAGAATGGAGAAGGAACAACATGAAAATTGTACTGCAGTAGCTAAAGACAGGTCTTGTGGAGGACAGTGCAGAATTATTCAGGAGTTGCTCAAGAAGAAAAGACAAGAAATATTAGGTTAAATTGATAAAGAATATATTTTAGTTGGATATCTGAAAGAAATGCCTAATGGCAAAGTTGCTCAACAATGAAACAGATTGCCACAGGAAATAGTAGGCTCTCTCATTTGCTGTATATGTCTATCTATTGGCCATGCTGTAATAGTAGATTCCTGTATTTAGGCAGATGGTCCCATCCTACATTTATATTCTAAGATTCTATGCTTAAAGTGATAAATTCACCTTTCAGCAAATAGCTGCAAAATGATTTAGCTGCTCTTATTTTTCCTGTCCCAATGTCTCACTAACACTTTGGGTAAAGTATTCTGTTCTTTATTTTATTTAAGTCCCATAAAGTCAAGTATTTACTCCTAGTGACCACAAGCACTTCCTGGGAAAAGGAGAGGAGAAAGTCTACTATGTCTAATATTCCCATTACAATGATGTTAGGCTGGAGCTCAATAGAAGAAAAATATATTCTGCATACCCAAAGAGCCATATTCAAGCTCAACCATGTCCAGTTAGGATCAAAAAATATTCTGGAGAACTGTTGCCAGTTATTATAGAGAATGCTGAGCTACTTAAGATGATAGCTCACTTGGTATCACTTTGATCTGAAAGTAATCACTAGGAATACATTTTCTGAATGTATTACATTTCAGTATGTAAAAATAACTCTAGTGAGAAAGTGTCTAACTGACATGTATGATTGCAAGACTAGACCTTTTGCTATTCAACCCTAGGATCAATTTGGGTGGGTTGGGACAGTTTTTGTTTTTGTTTAAATTCAATATAGTATTCCCAAACTGTCTTTCTTATACAATTAATGTTATATTTGTTTGAATGTCTGTCTTGGCTTATTGAATCTGATGCTTTAATGGAAACAATCTTCAACCAAATATTGCTGAATATGAATAAAATTGTTCTTTGTGACACAAGCAATATTCTTATATAATTCTTGAATAAAGTAAATTAAAGTATGTTTTTTCTGCAAATACACTGACCTGATGTGTATGGATGATCTCAAGTGTCTTGAAATAAGATTAAACGTATCCAAAAATACATGGAAGGAACGAAATTGCTATGATAGGATATTGACAGGAATGGGCATTTAGATGTCATTTTGAAATTTTAATGTTGTCAGAAATAGTACTGCACAGTTGGCCATTGCTGTAAAATGACAAGTTTCCTCTGAGCACAAATTTCACCTGTCCTGATTATCCCTGTTTATCAAGGAGTGATCGGCAGCTCAAATTTCTAGGATAAGAAAATTAAATTACCACTCTAGGTTGCTTTTGGGAAGAAGATACCAGAGATGCATTTCAAAATGCCATACAAATTTCATTTCTCTGGGCTCAAATGAATAAGATGCTATTTTGAATAGAATAGTGATTCTATTAGAAATTGAAATTCTAAGTGTAGAATTTAGAGAGATTTTGCTTAAACAGAATTTTCATTCTTTGGAAATAGTTTGTGTTTCTCTGAAGAAGTATATTATCAATGTGTTCTATATGTGAACAGCTTCAGTTTAATATCCTTGCATTTTTTTTACAAGTTAGTGAATATAACCGACATGTTATGAGTGCTAAAGTTTTATTCTATGTTAAGTGAAGCTGGACATAAAAAATGAATATTGAGTCTTTCTCCCATCCCTCTGCAGAGGATAAACAAATGCAATTTTAATTCAACATAGCCTGCTATTACTAAATAAAGTACAATGTTAATTGGAGCAGAGAGGGTCCCTCCCTCCATCTTCTAACCTTACTATTGAGATACACTTCTATACACTTCTATACACTTCTATCAAAACATTCTGGAATTCAACAACATTTAACATCGTTAGTCCATCTGAAGTCTGTGTTAGCATTTTTGTTCTTAAACTACACAACTATTTAGGTATAGGTTCATTTGATTTCAGATGTGGACATTTGTCTGAAAATTACAGATACTCACAGAATGGCAAAATGTTTGGAACTCTTACAGAAACTTACATTTTTAAAAAATGTAATTTTGCTTTTAATTTTTTAAAAGCAAAGGAAATGATGTTTAAAAGTATTTCATAAGATTTAAAATAATTTCTATTGTGGATTATTTCCCACAATACTTTAAATTGATGAGGTATAATTCACAGTAATGATGGAATTAATATGATGCCAAAATCTGCTCTATAATTTTTAAAATATTTTCTTCTCTTGCACCCCAAACACACATTTTTTTCTTCTGTCATATTTTCAATATTCTTCATTAAAAAAAAACTTGATAATGTTTTACAACAATCTTGTTGAAATTGCTACTTAGGTTTCCATTACTCTGAACCTCCAGAGTTGCCCACCTTTCAATATGAAAAAGTTCCATAGAAGGCTTACCCATAAAGTCTTCTCTTGAACTCTTATTGAAGGGACACTTGGGCAAACACAACATGCTGGAGAGAATGTTGCAAATATAAAACAGAATTTTCAGACAGTAGTAGTTAGGTGTTGAATAAGAAGTGATGGGGGAACAGGAGAAATCAGACACATTTTCTGCAGTATAGTTTTGCAGAATTTCCTGCACAAGCATGCATGTAATACATAATTTGCATCTAGTCCCTCATTCATATATTTTGCCCTCTTAATAGGAGTCTAATTTATATATATATATATATATATATATATATATATATATATATATATATATGTATATTCGGTCTTGTCGTAAGAAAGAATACCTTGGCAACGTTTTGATGAAATCTCATCCGTCATCTTCAGGCTGGTGTCTTCAGCTTCGTTCTTCTGGGAGAAGTGTGTGATAGTGGCTGTTTTTCCCTTTTAAACTCCAGAGTTGGCTGTGTTGTTACTTCTTGATTGGTTGATGGAGTTGATGTATGCAGATTGGATGGCTTTTTCCTGAGACCCTGTGTGGCTGATGTGCTGGCTGTGTGTCTCTCAGCCTTTTGTGTTGTAATGACACACTTCTCCCAGAAGAACGAAGCTGAAGACACCAGCCTGAAGATGACGGATGAGATTTCGTCGAAACGTTGCCAAGGTATTCTCAATCTTACACGGGACAAGACCCGAATACACCAAGACCTACATACCTTTACCCATGAAAATCAATGAAAACATACACACACACACACACACACACACACACACACACACAAGGAAAGGAAAGGAAAGGAAAATGTGCAGGCATATCTATTAAGTCAAAGTGAAGGAAGCATATTCTTCTCAGGGCTCTTGTAAAGAGGCATTTGCATCAATTAGATACTGCTTTCACAGCACTAACTACATCCATGAGCACTGAAGTCAGTTATCTTTTGACCTGGCCACCCACAACTAGATCCCACAGGGAGGGCTTGTTCCAGATACCGTCCGCCAGACAATGTTGGCTGGCGGGGCCACAGGCTAGAGCCTTCTCTGTGGCAGCACCGTCCCTTTGGAATACACTCCCTGCGGAGATTAGAACCATCTCCAATCTACTTGCTTTCCGCAAAGCCGTTAAGACCTGGCTTTGTCGGAGGGCATGGAATTGAGACCTTTGTTCTTCCCTCTTGTATGTTTGGATGGTATGGATGAGTTTTTTTGGTTTTATATTGTATAGGCAACTGTTTTTTATCTTGTTGTACGCCGAGTTCCCGATGGGGAAGAGAGGCGGGATATAAATTTAATAAATAAATAAATAAATAAACTTAAATTGCAAAACTTTTAGTTTATGATTTGTGATCCTGGATGCTATGTAAGGCTTGAGTTGAGTGATTCTCTCATTTGCAAGAATGCCTGCTTCATTTGTTCTTAACTAAGAGCTTTTAATAGATTTCTATTAAGTCTACTTATTCTTAATCAATTCACAATGCCTGTTAATAAACTTCCCAGCTTGATTTTATCTGTTTATATAAGCCACATAAATTGAACTCTTGCATCGTCCTCACTTCCCATCCCCTGGGCTCAAGCAAACCTTTATGTTTCCCCTTATAATCAAATATAAAGCTTCTTTAGAAAATTCCACAACCATGATCACAGGATCTAAGAAAAGTGCCCAGGTGCAACACTTTTTAACAGGAAACTATTGTTTATTTATTCTTTATTTTATTAATACCCCACCTTTGTTATTTATTTATTTATTTATTTATTTATTTATTTATTTATTTATTTTTATTTTTATTCATATTTATATCCTGCCCTTCTCCGGAGACTCAGGGCAGCTTACAGTTTTTGGGATACAACCCAATGTGTTCAGCAATAGCCTTCCTTCCATTGTATATGCCTGCTTATTACTAAGCAGCATTTTTACAAAGTCAGCTTATTGCCCCCAACAATCTTGGGTCCTCACTTTACCTACCCCAAGAGGATGGAAGGCTGAGTCAACCTTGAGCCTGGTGGGATTCGAGCCTGCAATCATTACAGGCAGCTGGAGCTAAGTGCTAGGCTATTAACAGCCTGCACCACCAAGGCCCTTTTATAAATAACTCAAGGTGGCAAACTCACAAAGTGTTCCTTTCCCCTACTATTTCCCCCACAACAACCACCACCCTGTGAGTTGAATTGTATTAAGAGAGAATGGCTGGCCTAAAGTCACACAGCCAGCTTTCATGCCTAAGGTGGGACCAGAGCTCACAGTGTCCTGGTACCTGATATCTTAACCACTACATGCAAAAGTCTTAAAGGCCCAGGAGCTTTCTGCTCAAATTAATAGTTTATTTGTTTGTGGAATAACCAAACTCAAAATATACTAAAAACTCAGAGGACATGGATATAATTTATCTTTCTTCCTTCTTCTGTCCTTCCTCTCTAACCCTCCTTTCCCTTTCTTCTCCTTATTCATTTGGGGAATAGAGCAAGGAAAGAAAGTATTATACTAGGCAATGTCATGGCTCAATGGGCAGTAAGATTTCTTCATGTTCTCTTTTAACTCTTCTCCATATTCCAAAGTCAGCAGAAGTGATGAGGATTGCATGGCTGACTTTAAAGTGGTAATGGAAAAAGAAACTATAACTTTTCATAAGATCTCTTGAATGAGTACATCAGTTCTGAGCACTAATTTCATGTGAAGTACTAATAAAGCAGCCTGATATTGGGATTGCAAAGGTCTCTGTCATCCCATACCTTTCTTCTGCCTAGATCACCATATAAAGTTCATCCCCTACTCTGATTTGTTCTCTTTTTGTGCAGTTCCCAAGTGTTCAGCGCTGTATACTATTCCCGGGTCCCTGAACTTATGTAACTTACAACACAATTGCACCAGTTGCTGGTTATCTCTGTTTAATTGATTACTGAGTTCTTATGTACATAGTGATCAGTGTATACTGCATGTGCCCCATTAAACTAAAACCATTAAACCTAACAGGAATAGATAAGCATGCATATCAGCATTGCTCAGGCTAAGATAAACTATGTACTTGATTCTTCTGAGCTAAGGATAAGTGCCAATTATGTACACCATATTGGTAAAAAAATAGATTGTAATAAATGACAATTAATGCTAGGCTCACCCCTGAATTGAGGACAAAATATTCTCCTTCAGGTCTGACCATTTCAGTAGAAGCCAGATTAATTCTGAATCATCCAAAAGTTTAACAATTGAAACTGTAGTTCCATTTGACTAACAGTAAACAAAAATTGATTATGTATGCCGAATTTCGCTTTTATGATAAATTGAATGAAATAAAGTCAGTTCTAATATTTTTCTCTTCTCCAGCATTTGGTTTATTTGGGGGCAGTTGAGTATGGCTTGAAAGAAATATATTTTCCATTTATACCATATTATCTTTTCAGTATTAACTTAGTTTTCCTTAAATCCAGGCATGAATATAGAAGATTCAAATCTCTCAGCCTCACATTCTATAGTGTTTCAAATTTTTTTGCATCATTTTTTTCCCTTCAGTACCAATTTCTTTAAGTTCTACATGAAATTGGAAATGTGTTTTCTTTAAACTGTCCTATACAGAGATATTCATTTTCATGTTACTTACACTCTAGACTATATGAGTGAAACAGGACATTTAGGTCATCTGACCAACCTCTTAATCAGTGGAAGTATGTTCGCTTCCTGCCTTGGAAATGGATTTCAGTGTTGAAGTAGAGTTATTCCTTGGAATTATCCAATTAGATTCTGCCTTTTGTAACTAAAACCATTAAACTATGGCCTGCACTATGATTTGACAGAGAATAGTGCTTGACCTACTTCTCTGAAATATCCTTCAGATACAAAAACGTGTTGAATAGTACTCACTCAATTTTGTCTTTTCAAAGTTCAACATTCTCAGTTTATTCAAACTCTCTTAGAAAATTTACTTTCTGGACTATATTTCCCTTTTAGTTTCTATTCTATGTTGTCATTTTATGAACTTCCGATTTTGGAGATATTTTAAAAATCTTTTTTGTCCACAACTGGACACATCATTTGCAATAAAGTCTGAAATACATAGAATAAAGTGGAACTCTTCCTTCCTATGATTTGAACTACTCCTGAGGCAACCCTAAAAGTGAAATGGTCACATCACATAGAAACTTCCATTTGGTTTCTAATCAATTACTGCTCCAAAATATTTTTTTCATAATGACTAGTACTAAACTAGGTGTCCCTATTCTACCATTGTACTCTATTTCTGCTTCTTTAAATGAAGATTTTGCATTTGTGTCTGTTAAATTGTATTCAATATTTTAATTCATTCATTTGTTTTAACTTCTCAATTTATTAAACTGTTTAAAATTTTATTCCAGTGTTTTAGGATATTAGTTATGCTATCTGGTTTTATTTTATAAATTTGGACTTCTGGGGAAGAAATAGCAGACTAAAGATGGCTTTGAAAAATAATGCTAACAATCTTAACAGAATGAAGTGCCAGTGAGTAGACTGGCTTTTTGATAATTCCTTTCTGCACAAGAAGACGACTTTGAGATTGCCCACAAGTGTTTCAGACAGCTTTTCCTCATGAGGAGATCACAGGAAAGTGGTTCTGGAGGAGCTCTGGGAGATGAGGGAACAACCATCTTGCTCAAAATGTGGTTGGAATCTTTGAAAGGACACTATGTTGGCATAATTCCTTTTTCAATCCTACTGGAAATTGCTTGTTTTTATGTGTGTGTGTGTGTGTGTGTGTGTGTGTGAATAAATTAGGAACCTTTGGATTTACAAGTCTGAGAGCATTGATTGAATTTCCTTCAATTTTTAGAGAGGAAAGAAGTACTAATTTAAGAACTTAAAAAGTATTTTAATTATAAAATAATTCTTCCTGTAGGCAAATGCTTTTATTTTGAATGTTTTAAAAAATTAAATCACATAAGATATAATAAATTGGACACTAGAGGGAACTAAAGATCACAATAAGGAGAAAATAATTAGATTTAACTTACAATTAAAGAATGAAGCAAAATATTTTAATATTGAAGAAATTGAAATATAACTTTGGACAATGGGCCCAGAAGTTACTTACAAGTGTCTGCTTCTATGGACAGAGCCTAAAAGTGTCTGTAGATTGTATCTAGATGACATTATGAAAGAGGAACAAATCCTGACAACAATGAGACTGACATGAAGCTTCAGTTATGCTTCTTCACTCTTTGTTCATAATTGCCTAGTGGAAACTACTGCCTTGTTGAAAAAGCAGATCCAAAGCAGAAGTTAATATTTCCAGTAAGTATTAATGCAGTTCCTTCCTTCCTTCCTTCCTTCCTTCCTTCCTTCCTTCCTTCCTTCCTTCCTTCCTTCCTTCCTTCCTTCCTCCCTTTCTCCTCCTCTCTCTTTCTCTTCTTTCCCTCCTCCTCCCTCCTCTCCTGTTTTGAATGCCTAATTTTTGAATTCCTGATTTTCATTTATATTAAGCTTTTTTTCTATTAGATTATTAGTACTTCATACTATGGTATCAGAAAATATTATCCATTTTCTAAGCTATATGCTCCTGTGATACAGCTAGTCCATCATTTCCATATTTGAGAATTATAACCAACAATCTTGGCAGATCAGCTGAGCTAAAAAAAATCCCACAAAGAGGAGTTATTGTAATATTTCTTATTAAAATGCTTTTATTAAACAACGGTTCATTAAAAAAATACTTATCCATTAACTAGTTGGGGAACTGTGCTATTCTTTTTCATTCCTGACTAAAAAGGCTTTCATACAAGCTGCTTCTATATTGAAAAAGAGAATAATTCTCAAGCCATGCCATCCAATACATTTGTGTTTCTTTCTTCCTACAATGCCACTGAGTTTCTTAATTTGCTCTGTGCATCCATATCTGAGCTGAATGGAAGGGACCTTGACTTTAATCACTTATCTGAAGGAGGGCAATTCTAACTAAGCAAAACACTGCAGTGTCAGCATTAGGTATGAGTGAAATGTGCTGAGGTGTGGACTTTCAAGACTATATAAATATATATCCCTAGAGATTAAAGAGCTACAGTTGAGGGAAGAAGATGAAATATTCTAGGAAAAGTGAATAGGAAAATGACTCTGTCAAATAATTTCAAAGTATGATTAAAAAAAGATACCGTTTTGGTGTTAATTTAAAGGTCACTTCTAGTATGAATGAGTAAGCTGTGGTAATGCTTGTTCTTTTGATGCTGTACATTGAAGATAAGAAACATTAAAAAAATATCAGTGAAAAGGGAAAGATTTTGAAGAATATCTTCACTTGGCTTTAAGAATTATCTGGGGTTTAAGAAATATCTGCCTATGAAAAGAATTACATTTCTTCAACAACTTAGAAAATATAATACCATACTATACTATGCTACACTATCAACAAAGATTGCCCATGCATTCAAGGACCAGTTTAAGGACTGTGTGAAAGGTCTCATCCAATCATTCTGAATCAAAGAGTGTCAAATAACATCCATCTATCCACAGTTTAGTACTTTATTTTATGCCACAGTATTAGACTCTTGCCATCAAGGCATTGAACACCTGGACGATTCTAGTCATTGGATAGTTTTTCTAGTCATTGGATATTTTTAGTACTAGTTTTTACTACTACACAGCTGGAATAGTGGACTGGACTCAAGAAGAACTAAAAATATTGGATAGGAAGACCAAAAAGTAATTACAATAAATCATACCCTTCATTTTCACAGCAATCTTGACAGACTTCTTCCCAAGGAAAATAGGTGGGTATGGAACATTGAAAGTACACCAGACAGTTGAAGAAGAAGAAAAAAGGTATTGGAAGAATTTCTGAAGGACAGTGAAGAAGATGCACTGAAACTAGCAAACCAAAAAGGCTTACTGTGTACTGGAAGGACCATTTTTCACACTTAGAATCATTGCAAGATCCCTGTGGTCAGCTAATCAAAATTCAGATACTTGGCAACTGACTTATATTTATGACAGTTGTAGTGTTCCAGGGGCATGTGTCCTCTTTTGTCACCTTTTGACAAGCAAACATTAATGGGGAAGCCAGATTCACTTAATAACCATGTTACTAACAGAACAATTGCAGTGATTCACTTAACAACTGTGGCAGGAAAGGTCATAAAATGCGTAAAACTCACTTAACAAATGTCTTACTTAGCAACAGAAATTTTGGGCTAAATTGTGGTTGTAAGTTGAGGAACACACACACACACACACACACACACACACTGTAATCAAACCCCCCCAGATTTCTTCTGCTAAAAGAAATATCCAGACTGATATCTTAAAGAGATTTTGTGAAAAGGACAAAATGAATGTGTTCATTGCCTATAGCTAGAGGAAAGGAGTAGTTTAAGAGATTCAGTCACTGTTCTTTTCCATTTACTTTTCATAAAAAGTAAATAATCCACTCAACAAGCCAAGGCAGTGCACAAGCCATCATCATATAAGTGTTAAAGTTAAACAACTAATAAATTTTGAGATGAGCTGAAGAGTAAAACTAAGACTTTCTCGCACAAGATTCTGTACGAGCAGAGGGCAACCAATGATTAATTGATTTAAGTACAAGCTTATTACTCACTGAATAATATTCAATACTCCTAAACCTCCCTTCTATAGTATCTTTCTTTCTTTCTTTCTTTCTTTCTTTCTTTCTTTCTTTCTTTCTTTCTTTCTTTCTTTCTTTCTTTCTTTCTTAGCACTATGCACCACTACTGTTTTCTGCATTCCAGAGGTCCAGACAAGAGACTGGATTCAACTTTTCAAAGGATTTTGAATCCATTCAAGGAAAGTTAAAAGAGAAAAGATACATTTTGAATTAAATTCAGGTTTTGTCAGGATCTAGAATATAGCCTTAACATGCAGCTACATAATTACATTAGGTTAAGAGTGCCTTAAGGATGCCACAATAATAAAAATGTTTAAAAATAAAAATGTTTAACTACTTGTTCCTTGTTAAGGGGTTGGAGGAATTTACATTGGAATACAATTTAAGAGTTTGTAGTTCTGGAAAAAAGGGTCTAAGGAGAGGGGAGGAGTGAGTGAGGGGGAGAGAGAGAGAGAGAGATCTAATTGCCTGTATGTGGATTTTTTAAAAAACACATGTGATATGCAAAATCACATAATATTTAAGATGCATGTTATTTGAATTGGAATTACAAATCTAATCTGAGGGGCAGAAAAACTTGATGTGGTTGTATAAATACATCTGTTTTGAGGAGTAAGTTGTTGCATAACTAGAAAACTGTTAAAAATAATTTTATGCCTGAAAGAAGGTAGTTGTTTTTACTATAAATGCTGGTATAAAATATTTCCCTGACTAGAATATTACTGAAATGGAAAAGTTATATTGATCATGAATTATAAAACTGGGAAATCAATATAGACTAAAAGAGTTTAAAAAGGTTAACTAGAATGATCCAGAGGGAAGGAATCTTCATACAGAAAAAATAAACAGCTGCAATGTATTAAATGAATGTAACTTAATCAGTTTTATGAAATAATGAACAAAACAATACAGATTTTTCCCCAATCAGATACAACTAGAAGTTGAGGATATGGCATCAAAATATTGGCTGTGGATTCAGAATTAACAGAATATATTTCACACTGCTGCATATACTTTATTTTTAAATTTATGGTACTAAAATAGTTGATGGACAGTGATTCAGTTTAGATACTTTTAAGAAATTAAGAAATAAAAATAAGTATATAACCATCCATACAATTATAATAGTCCTGTACTTTCCTGCCTAATAAATTTAGCAGCTAATAATACTGGCCTGACATATCTTTAATAAAACTATGTTAGATTTTTAAAAAGTGCATCACTTATCTGACTTATCAGCAATTCCTCTGTTGACTTGTATTGGCCGAGAAATAAATATTTTACTAGATTTGATGAAAATTGAATCTGATCCAACAAAATAGGTAATTGCTCCATATTTCAATGCTGATACAGAGATACTCAGGACTACTTGAAATGTTACATCCATCCACACTACCAATAATATTGATTTCATATTCTCAAACATTAAAAATTGTAGGTATAGTTCGGGTATATCAACCAAAATAGGGATTGACCATAATTTCCTGGTGGGTATGCATTTGTTTTCTTACAATATAGAAAATGATTATTTGGTTCAAAAGCATTCATGGTGAATGAATACATTTGAATAATACATTTCCCCTTGATCAATTTCTGGACACTATAATTTTAATGTGCATTTGATTAATGAGGTAAGGTTTCTGATAAACTGCTTGTGATGAACTTCCATTTGTTATATTTATCTACTGAAGCAAATACTTGCTAAGAATATTTGAAGCCCATGAAACTTATTACTGCATTTCAAGTCTAGGTGGTATTTCAACATTTCTGCTTTTTACAAATGATGCCTAGAAAATCTTTTAGCTTGTAGTTTGTCCTTGAGATTTATCATGTGGTTCAGTATTGGTTGCCTAAACTACCGTACTTCCTTTCATGGCTGAATTGCTGAAACTGTATTTTGTGTAACATAAACACAGGCATTTCAATAAACAG
This sequence comes from Naja naja, assembly GCA_009733165.1. Taxonomy (NCBI): domain Eukaryota; kingdom Metazoa; phylum Chordata; class Lepidosauria; order Squamata; family Elapidae; genus Naja; species Naja naja. The sequence continues at coordinate 139,334,858 of CM019150.1, forward strand.
TAATTTAGAATGTCAAACTACTGTTTGCCTGCCTATCTGATTTCATGCTGGTTGCTATTAGAATGATTTAGCTATACAATAGGTATAGCTGCCATATCATGTCCAGTGTGTTTATATGGAAAAAAGGCATTCAATATCAGAAATTGCTCATCTCCATTACTGATATCACTGACATGTAAATGCTATGTACTCTGATCTATCAAACTTTCCAGCTATTGCCAGGGGCTTCTCAGCTATTTATAAAATACTCAGGGACAGAGGGGACTAGTTATAATCTATATTGCATCTCTTTTCCAGTTAACTCTCATCCAAAAGAGCAAGACTTTAGCCTGTCCCTTTCTTGATGTTTGCCTACCAATATAACACAATAATTCCAGATGTTCCTAGAAACTTACAAGACTAGGGAATATAGAGGGCTTCCATACATCAAAAGCAAATTCTAGTTTATATAGCCTATTAACAACAACTGTCAAGAATAGGTTTTTCCAGCTATACTTGGAGTTGCCAAGGATTGAACCTGGGACCTTCTACATACATATCACATGTTGTACCATGCTATAGTCTCTTATCAAGATACCCAGAACTTTCAGTACTTCTTAATGGCAATGCTACTTCTTTATGAACATGAAAATCAAGGCAACCAACACCCTCTTCCTGCCAAAAATACCAACTGTGAAAAATATTTGCGCAAATAATCTTTCCTCTCTTTGTTTCCACCTTTGCTCCCAAGAAGTAGGAGCTCTGCCCCACTTGTATTGGTAGGACCTTTAATCACAGTCCATTTCAGATATAAACTAGAGCTTGGGTCTGTCAAATCAACAATTTTCTTTGGTTACTAAAACATATCCAGTTGTTCATCCTTAGGAAATACCCTAAGGATGTATTCCCCTTCCTGGCAAGCAGAGAAACCCAAGCTATTTGTTTAAGATTCTGGCAGTGCATTTTTTTTCTGTTTCAAAAGCAAACAGAATGTCAGTCCTTTTTGTCAGATACTGATACATTATGGCTTTATATCATTATGGCAAGTATACCTCTGAGCATCCAAGAAGATCCAAGAACTCTAAGTAGCTATGACAGTGTAGGACTTCAGAGATTATGTCATGAAAACAATATTTATTCTTTTAAATTATTATGAAGATGTATAATACGAGGATTATTAAAACTGTTAACAATTCTTCATATTGGTTGGGTTCAACATAGCTAGATTAGGATTGTGTGGTTGGGGAGTTTGTGGTTCAATGAGTTTGAGAAGCTAGCTATTGTTGTGTGTACCAGGTCATCACATCAATGCATAACATGGTTCATTTTGATACAGAACAGTGATTCTAAAACTGTAATTTGAACATATATTGAGGGTAATAGAACAATTTATAATTGCTAGTTTCTGAGCTGAGGATGCAATTTGGGGCTGTGGAGACAGTTATATAAGAGATTTTTGGGGGGGGGGGCGGTTAATTACATTATTTGAGACCAGGCAAAGGAGTAATGGGGGTCAAGCAATTTAAGAATCACTGATATAGAACCTTACATTGTCACAATAACTGTCCTTCATTAACCTGGGTTTGTGACTTAGTATGTAATGTGCATTTAGATGATACATTCCTACAGTCTTTCCTTAAATTTACTTTTTTGGTTCTATAACCTACCCACATAGATTGTGGAGACAGTTTTTTTTAATATATCAAAGACAATGATAGACTGCTATGTGACATTGTATTTTACAACTGAATCACTTAGCAATGGAAATTCCAGCAACATTACTAACACTAAGAGAACAATGTACAAGCTGCTCTTTTTTTTAACTTATTGAAATTCTTTATTTTTCCCTTTATGATTTTCTTTCATTCATATGTTCTGTTGCATTTGCTTGGAATTAACCCTCATTAACTATAATCTGGATTGCCTGTTTAAATTTAATTTTCAAAGCCTTTAAAAAAATTAGTGGCTAACTATGTCTGATTAATAGCAATATGGATAAAATACACTAGGATTAAAACAAATACACTAGGATTAAAACAAAATCTAGAAATAGAAGGGAACTTTTGTAGATTATGCAAGTGCCTAATTCTCAGCATGTACCACAACTCAATGATGTTGGATTTACATAGTGTATTTACTGTCACAAATGAATGCACTGATTTACAACACATGCTTTTTCAAAAGGATAAACCTAGCAATAGCAGTTAGATTTATGTACTTTATGTACTGCTTCATGGTGCTTTACAGCCCTCTCTAAGTGGTTTACAGGGTCAGCTTTTTGCCCCCAACAATCTGGGTCCTCATTTTACCAATCGGGGAAGGATGGAAGGCTGAGTCAACCTTGAGCCACTTAGGATCAAACTCCTGGAGTGAGCAGTGAGTTAGCCTGCAGTACTTCATTCTAATCATTGGGCCACCATGGCTTTTAGTTTCAGTTGTTTGAAAGCTTTAAGAAAAAAATGAAAATGTTGCACTGTGGCTTCCAAAATCTGAATGTGAAACATATATAATTATGATTGAATATGAACAAACATGGTTCTATTAAACAGTGTTTTCAGTGGCTTAGTCCTAAGACCATACAATACCTGATATATTTCCATTTGACTGTTAATTATGAATGAAAACAATATGGTAATCAAGAGGGTGGAAAAAAATAGATACTGCTGATAACCTGGAGTAGTTCAAGTAATAAATTTGGAAGGATTTATTACTGTTTTAAATTCTCCAAACAGCCTCTAGAATACAATTGACTACTGAAAAGTGACTTAGTTCTCAATTGCCTTTCAACATTCTTCTACATTTACATGATAATAAATTATACTTACCAACTGCAGACTTTTCAGAAACACTGGCTGTATAAATATCCTTGGTAAATTTGGGCTCATTGTCATTAATATCATGGATTTTAATGATAAATTCTGATTCTGGTTCCACCTGTCTTCCAGTATTTCGATCTATAGCCTTGGCACGTAACACATACAGAGACCTTTCTTCTCTGTCCAGCCTTTTTGCTGCATGAATATCTCCTGTGTTTTCATCTATAATGAACACGCTGCCAGCTCCATCTCCTGTTAATATGTATTTTAAATTTCCATCTCCTTTATCTTGGTCAGTGTGTAGCTTTAAGAAAATAAAAAGAAAGAGACACAGAGAGCAAATTTTATAAGTAGATGCATTGTTATTAAAGATAATCTATTTCAGCAGATATGAATAGGAATTTACAAATCTTTTCTGTAATTGAGGTCAGCAGGGGTTATCATCTCTTTTATTGATGGAGAAATAAAATGACAAAACTTAAGATTTTGGTCACACAAGCAAAATATTTTAGCAAATGGATAAAGGACAAAAAAAGTATAGAAGATAAGATTACTGTAGTAAAAATAAAGTGTGATGGCAAATGTAAAATAGTTTCTTTCCCGGGTTGACTTGCACCAACAGAGTTTTTAAACAGAAAACCATTCTATTGATAGCAATTAGTAACCTTTCTACTGTTTAAGTATATTAGCTACATTGTTTTTCAGAATCATTATGTGTGTGAAAGTATTTCTTTTTAAATGCGGTAAAATGTTTCTTTTTAAATACGTAATAAATAAAACAAAACATAACACTAAAAAACTTGTGTGCTTAAAATCTAAAAAAATCTAGTCCAGAATCCTGCTAAGAAATTTGAAATATATCTGTCATAACACAGTGCAAGTTACCTTTTGAAGACCTCAAATGTAAAGGTCCCTTGGATATGGAGAACTAATGAATAATAGTAATAAGGAGATGGTATTTACAACAAGATTAAATGTGTATTTATTCTTTTATGTATGCAGGCATAAATGGCTTTATCTAATATTATTTATCAGTGATGAACTAAACAACTATTTCTGAAACCTATATAGCAATAGCAGTTAGATTTATATACCATTTCACAGTGCTTTACAGTCCCCTCTAAGCTGTTTACAGAGTCAGCATATTGCCCCCAACAATTTGGATCCTCATTTTCCTGACTTAGAAGGATGGAAGGCTTAGTCAATCTTCAGCGGATGAGAACTGAACTGCTAAATTGTTTGTAGTCAGCAGTCAGCAGCAGTATTTACAACAGTTGCAACATTTTGGGGTTATGGGATTGCCACTGCAATCTTCCTCAGAGATTTCCAATAAGCAAAGTCAAAGGGGAAAGCTATATTCACTTAACAACTGCATGATCTGGTTAATCACTGCAGCAAAATCAGGTGTGACTCACTTAACAACTGCAACACTTAATGATGGAGGTTTCAATCCCATTTGTGATCATAAGTCAAAGTCTATAATAGATTTTGTTTGGTTTTGAATTCCTTTCAACATGGCTTACAACAATTGAAGACCACATAAATGGTCAAAACAGCCAATCTCACAATCTAAACTCCATCCCTTTTGTATGCAATAATGTGCACACAAAAGAGTTGTGGTTTGGATTTTGAGATCATTTTTCTATCTTGCTTCTTTTGGTCTTCCATCTTTCTCCTTCCCCCATTCATCACTTATAGGACAGTTCTTAGGCAGGTGGGCACCTTTAGAAAATTGAGAACTTACTGTGAATGGCAGCTAGAAGATCCTTGCTACTAATGAATTTTATAAAAACACTACCTCCAGGGTACAAAACATAAGAGATAAGATAACCTTTTGTTGTCACTTTTTTCTGTGAACACACTGTCACATATTAAAAGGTGAAATTATGATGCCTGCTCTCAAAAGAGAATAAATGTGTAACCATACACAGGGAATATTGCAAATGGTGATCAGATGACTGGGGTTTGGTGCAATATCATAGTTATGATCCGGACACCCGAGAACCCAGATTGTGAGTATGTGACTGCTGGGATACTCTGTTGGCTGAAACTTCAAGGACTGGTCATAAATCATTTATTTTCAGTGCCACTGCATCTTTGAATGTTCTCTGAACAAAAGGACATAAGCAGACACAGAGGTGGGCTGCTGCCAGTTTGCACCGGTTCGTGCATACTGGTTGTTAAGATTTTGCCCAGTTCGTTGAACCAGCAAATATCTCCACTGTCTGGCTCCACCCACCCCACCTGCCCTGCCCACCCTGCCCCTCCTAGTCTCCTTATCTTGCCTTACCTGCCTTGGCCGGTGCCTAGAGTCACGCCTGAGACATAGCTGCTGCTGGTTCCCTTGCTTGCCTCAACCACACGGCCCAGCTGATCTCTGCCTCATGAGTCTTCCTTCACTTCTTGTCCAGCTGCCTCCCATGCAATCCCCGAGGCCCAGCATGCTTGCCTACCTGGGTTTCCTATACGAGTGCTGGAAGTCCAGTACTCCTTCCCTGCCCAGTCAGCCTGGGGGCAGGGGAGGAGCACCGGGGAAATTGGTGCCTAGAGCAAGAGGGGAGCATGGGCTGACTGGGCAGAGAAGGAGTACCAGTCTTCCAGTACTCATGCAGGAAACCCAGCTTGCAGCAGCAGCAACAGCTTGGAGGACTGTTAAGGAGGACTGCTCCTCTGCTCCAGCCATGTTTTTTTCAGTCCGGGCTGTTTGGAGTGAAAAGCATGCAATATGCTGCTGCTCAGCTGGAAGAAAATTGGCCAATGTTTGGCTGCAGCTAAGCCAGGCTTGGAAGAGCAATAGATGGACTTCAGGGCATGCAATCTACTCCTCAAGCTCCCAATGCCCAAACTGGTGAGCTGGAAGAGACATTTGCTGTTGTGCTGGTGAGTACATATGGACCAAATAGGCTTTTTGCTTTCCTCCATCCTCCCGATCCTGATCCAGCGTGGTGCAGACAGCCCAATGGATGCAGAAAACGGGGCATTTCCATCAACTCTTCTCTTTTTTTCCCCCTAGTGTTCTTTTGCCAGCATTCAGCAGGCAGGCTTGGCAGGCGGTCATGATCTTTAAATGGGCTTTTATTTTGTCAGCCCAAGGGTGGTGGTGGGGAGAAGGCATGTAGAAAATTGCCCTGTTTCTACAGCATCAGTTATGGGACTGACTGGGTGTGGCCAGTTCAACATTACTCACAGCAAGATGCCACCCCACCTTGCTGTGTGTGATGTTGAGTTGGCCATGACCACTCAGTCACATGACTCCCTCCCAAGCCACACCCATCCAACCAGTCACTGGGAGAACTGGTTGTTAAATTACTTGAATCCCACCACTGAACAGACACCTACCCGTACAATACATTTATTTGATGCACTTGGTAGTTGTATATTTATTGTCAGAGACAGAATATTCTGAGTTTATAGTTTAATGTATTTCATTAGGTTGCCTCACATAAAGATACTGTTTTTCTTAAAAATATTTATGAAGAAATAGGTATTATTAGATTGGGAAAAAATTTCATCTGAAACCTTGAGATTCTCTATTCCCTTGCAAATTTCTGTCACAGCTGCCATCTGAGAGCTATGAAGGGGGGAAAACATCTGCAATATTTGATATTTTAGCTAAAACTATTCTGAAATTTTCCCTCAGTTGTTTCCTCAGTTGTTTTCTTCCCTCAAAAAGATTTTGTTTTTCTATCATATTCTCAGAGTCCCGAGGGTTAATTTTAATTCTTAATGCTGTTCTAAAGCTTATTTTATTGTTGGAAGCAGTAGAGGGAGCTAATGCAGGTACTGTTGCTCTCTGTTGCACAATTTTTCATTATTCTGAAGTCTGTGCAGCTGCTTGCAATTCCTAATTGTACAAAAATCCTTATGATGTCTTCTTCTAATGTTTAGTAAGTCGTGGGACATAAAGGAAGGCAGTAGACCACTGGAGTGATGATTGCATAGTGTAAAACAGGCCATTCATGAGTGTCAGTCAAACTCTCCTTCTTCTCAGAAGCAATTCTGGTGAAATTTAATTGAATGGGCCAGTCTGAGAATTTCTGCTCTGGTTAGCAGGTTGGGTTAGAAGACCACCAAAGTCTACCCATCCCTAAGATTTCACTTTCTATTAATTCCTATTTAATATCTAGATGGTTGGAGTCATCAACAGAGGGTTTACTATAATCAGTATGCTGATGGTACACATCTTTACTTCTCTACCTCAGTCTAAATAATGAGGGGACATTATTGTCCCTTTCCACTATCAAAATGTGGGACTCAAACTAGACAGCAATGTTTGAGCTGACATGACTTAAAAAATACTGCTTTCAATGGAAGCAGAACTGTCCACTGAAAATGCAACCTCTTCCCATATTTTCCTGCTTCACATTGAAAGTATATCAGCTCAAGCATTGGTGTCTAGTTTGAACCCCACTGGAGCCACTAATGTCCTTCAAATATGGTTAGCTGCCCAACTGGGTACCCTGACAGAGTAAATCTATCCATAATCCAAAAGAAGGCTAAACAAGAAACCATAATGAAAAATGTTTGAACTTACAATGTGACAATCTGCAATTTTCATGATTTTCTGTTATTCTCTTCTATCTTCCCCTCTCCCCCCATGTGTGAGTGAGAGAGAGGCGGGGTGTTGCCAAACAAATCATTCTTAGCTGATAGCAACTCCAGGAACAAAAGACATAGTATAATTCCCCATAAGAAAAGGGGGACTTTGCTGTTCTGGCAAGAAAAGAGGGAAAACCGTAAACATAAAGGAAAGGCTTCTGGAAGAAGAGGAGACCGAAGCACAATGTCTGGCAGGCCAACATGAATTCTAGGCAGCACTGACTGCTGATGGCTTTTCATTAGTTTCAGGAGAGGTCAGGGAAAGACTTTTGAAATCATGATGAATGAGAAGTCCAAAGAACCACTAATGGAATATCCAATAAAAATGACTCTTGGAAAGCCACAAAAAAGAGGAAGTCCATATACTATCAGCCAGAAAAAAAAGATTAACAGCCCACCAGAGAATGTCAGTCAATATAATTAACCTCTTTATTTAGTCTTATCATAGATAGATAGATAGATAGATAGATAGATAGATAGATAGATAGATAGATAGGGAGGGAAGGAGGGAGGAGAGAGAGAGAGAGAAAGAGAGAGGGAGAGGAGGCTAAGATTCAACAATCACTTGGTGGTACATAATCAACCAACCAATCAATCACTTATTTCTAAGTAGGAAGTAAGAAGGAAATTAGAATAGAAATACCTACATTTACTCCATGCTCTGGCTGCACATGCATTCAGTGGGGAATTATCTCATTTTAGAACCAGACATGTTGTATGGTATCATTTTTTTTTTCTCAAAGAGGGGTGAATATTATTTTAACAGCCAAGGAGAAATGCTTCCAGCAAATATTTCACCATGATGAAACAGCTACTCAAGCCTCTGGTAGGTTAAGCATTAAGCACCTTATCAGAATGGATTTCAGCAAAACTGCAAACCTAGTCTGCATCCAAACTCTTCCTTTGAATAGAGGATCGTTCTACTCATGCAATGATAAGCTACCACTGTTTTTGATCTACATTCCTTTCTAATTCCTTTATAGTTATACTCCTTCAATAATCTGTAAATTAATTTTTAAAAGTCTGTCTACAATTAGAGCTGATTTCAAGTTTCAAGTTTAGCACTCTCTGTCTATCGAACAGAATACAAGTTGTGTCTTCCTGAGCTTTCCTGTCTCTCTTCCTTTACTTGAAACAAAATTGTTTGTTTGTCATCTCACTTTTCTCCCTCCCTTCCTCATTCCAGGACCAACTGACTTCACAAAGACTATGAGTAGCTTACAAAATATCAAATGTATAATTAAAATACTATTAAAAATACTATTAAAAACATACCATAGCAAAACATGACTGCCCAGACAAGACAACAACATTCAAAAAAATATAACAGGGATTTGTAACTAGGTGTCAATTGATTTCCAGAATCTTTGCAGGGTAAAAACCATACCTATCTCAGAGGGGATGCTATTTCAGAGAGTTGCCATAAAGGGAAATGGATTTCAATATAAAATATGCTGCACTGATTTTGGTTCCGGAGGTTCCCCAGAGTGCTGACTGTAGAGCCGAGGTGGTACAGTGGTTAAAATGCAGTACTGCTGGGTACTTCTATTGATCACAGACAGTTTGGCAGTTCGGGTCTCACTGGCTCAAGATTGACTCAGCCTTCCATCCTTCTGAACTCAGTAAAATGAGGACCCAGACTGTTGGGGGCAATATGCTGACTCTGTAAACTGCTTTGAGGGGGCTGTAAAGCACTGTGAAGTGGTATATAAGTCTAAGTACTATTGCTATTCCAGCTTTGAATTAAGTGGCATCTCCTTTTAAAACTCTTTCAAACTACATTTTTCCAGTTACTTTTTGCTTTCTACCACTGTTACAATGGTCACTTGCAAACATGACAGGTAGTCCTCAACTTGCAACCATAATTGAGCCCCCAAATTATGGCTGTAAATTAGTGAAAGTAACTTTATTATCTACCACTTGTCTTAAAAGAAAGTCATCAGACTGCTCCCTTCCCCTGGGAAGGTGCAGTTGTGCAAGAACTCCAAGCTAGGCCCTCACTTGACCCTTCCTTTCAGTCTGGTTATCAGTTGTCCAGAATCATGCTCACATGACTGTGGGATATTGCAAACAGCCATAAAGATGAACTTGTTACCACGTGCCCAAAATGTGTTCACAGGACTGCAGGGCTACGTGGGTGACACTTCAAAATCATATTGTAAGTAGCTTTGGGGAAGGTGATGCCTGTTGTAACTTCAGACAGTTGCTAACAGTAAGTTCTAAGCTGAGGAATGCCTGCATTGCATTTCTTCTCCAATTATTTCCCGCTGATCAAGGACACTTAATTATATCACCACTGTTATTTGGTCAGAGCAGAGCTTAGTTACTGTATATTTGTCCACAGACATGCTTGACATAAGGAAACTGCTTCATGTGCATTAAAGAAAGGTTGAATTTAACATTATCCACCTAGCATGGAAGAACAGTGTCAATATAGTTAAC
>CM019150.1:139345693-139455369 GCA_009733165.1 Naja naja
TTTTATTTATTTATTTATTTATTTATTTATTCGTGATGCCAGCCTCTCATTCTCAAGGACTCAGGGCTTAACATTAAAACAGAGAAAAATTTACAATAAAACAAAATTAAACAATAAACAAGCCAAATAAAATTAAAATAAACCCAACCCCCGGTCATTCAAGGCCGCCTGGAACAACCAAGTCTTCAGGTCCCGCGAAGGAGCGGAGGTCAGGGGCCAAACGGAGATCGACCGGGAGCTGATTCCAAAGGGCAGGTGCTCCCACAGAAGGCCCAGCCCTGGGGACCGCCAGCCTACAATATCTGACTGACGGCACCCCAAGGAGGCCCCTCCTATGAGAGCCAACAGGGCGATCGGAAAGTGATGCTGGCAGGAGGCGCCTCAAGAAGTACCTGGACCCAAGCCATTAAGGGCTTTATAAGTTGTAACTAATACCTTGAAGGCTACCCGGAGGCAACGGCAACCAATGCAAGCCGCCAAGAGGAGGGTGTAACATGGGAGTATCGATACCCCATCACAACCTCACGCTGCCGCATTCTGCACCAGCTGAAGCTCCGGACCGTCCCCAAGGGAAGCCCCATGTAGAGAGCATTGCAGTAGTCAATCCTAGAGGTGACAAGTTGAGTAACCGCTCAAGGGCATCTCGTCCAAATAAGGGCTAAGCTGGCAACCAGCCGAACCTGGGCAAAGCCCCCTGGCCACAGCTCCCACATGCTCCTCCAAACCAGCTGTGAGTCCAGGAGGACACCCAGGTTTCTCGCCTATCCACGGGGCAACACTCTCCCCATGACCAAAGATGGTACATCCAATAAAGACCGAGATGCCGGTAAGAACAGCCACCTGCCTTGGTGGGGTTGAGCTGAAGCCTGTTACTACCCATCCAGACCTGCACTTCCAGGCACCGACATCACGGAGAGAGCATCACTGATCTGGCCTGGGGTGGAGATATAGAAGCTGGGTATCATCAGCATACTGATGATACTCACCCCAAAACCTCGGATGATCTCACCCAGCTGTTTCATGTAGATATTGAACAGGAGAGGCGAAAGGACAGACCTCAAGGCACCCCACAAGTGAGGGGTCTCGGGCCACCTCTGCCCCCTGCCAACACCGATCATGAAGCGGCCCGAAGGAAGGAGGAGAACCAACGAAACGGTTCCCCCACCCCCAAACCTCTAAGCCGCTGCAGAAGGATACCATGGTCGATGGTATCGAAGCCGCTGAGAGATCTAAAAGGACTAGGACAGAGGAAAACCCTGTCCCAGCCCTCCAGAGATCATCCATCAGTGCACAATGCTGTCTCCGCTGTGTCCCGCCCTGAAGCCCACTGATACGGATCTAAATACTCAGTTTCTCCAGGAACAAGGGAAGCTGCTGAACCACCACGCTTCAACAACCTTCGCTAAAAAGCCGAGGTTGGAGACAGGACGATAGTTGTTCAAAACGGCCGGGTTCAAGGCAGGCTTCTTGAGGAGGGGCCTCACCACCTCTTTCAAGGCAGGAAAGACCTCACTCAGAGAAGCATTAACAACTGCCTGAGCCAGTCAAGACGTAACCTCCCTGGAGGCATATACCAACCAGGAAGGGCACGGGTCCAATAAACACGGTGGAAGACAGCCTCCGATGATCCTGTCCACTCATCGAGGGAGACCAGGTCAAACTCAACCCAGTAGAATCCACCAGACTCACCGCCACCCCATCATCAGACCACTGCCAATCAGAGTCCAAGCCAGCACTAATTCGTTTACCTTATCCGCCAGATGTAAGCTAAATTTTTCTGCCCTGCTCCTGCAACGGGTCATCCCTCAATTGAAGGAGGGAGCGGTCACCCAAACAGGGCAGCAGGGCGACATCGGCAGACGAATCAGAGCGAGAAGTAAGCACGCCCGCCGCCCTGATTGCTTCCAGATAGGTCCTGATATAGGATCGCAACTGGACACGGTCGTCGGAGTGGCTGGCCTCCATCTGCTCTCCAGGCATCTTCTCCGCCGCTTTCATCCCCCGGAGCTCCTCGAGAACCAGGGAGCCCATCGGGCTCCACGGCGGGAAGAGGCCGCGCAGGGGACAACCCGTCGAAGGCCCGACGCCGCCTCTTGCCAGGCGGCCGTCAGCGTCTCGGCCGAGCTGTGGTCGAGGGAGGCAAGAACCCCAGCGCCGCCTGAAACCTATCCGGGTCCATTAGGCCTGGGGCGGAACCATCGTATAGGCTCCTCATCCCAGCAGCGAGGGACAGCCAATTGAAAACCAGCCGCAGGAGATAGTGATCAGTCCACGATAAAGGGAGGGTAGATGGAGAACCCTCCCCAGATCACTACACCACTGCCCCGAGATAAAAACCAGGTCAAGTGTGTTCCCCCTCGTGGGTGGGTCCATGGATCACCTGGGTCAGGTTCATGGCTGCCATGGATGCCATGAACTCCTGAGCTAAACCCGACGCCCCAGTGACGGCAGGTTAAAGTCCCCCAGAACTATAAGCCTAGGGAACTCCACCGCCACCTCCGAGAGGGCCGAGCAGCCCAGGCAGGGCCGCCGCCACGCAGCTGGGGATAGGCACGTTAGCAGCAAACCCAACCGACCACCGGGCCCAATCTCACGAGGAGGGTCTCACACCCCCCATCTGCGGGACAGTGACCTCCCTTGGAAACAGGGTCTCTCTACAATTATGGCTACCCTCCTCCGTCCCTGGGCCCGAGACCGGTACAGCACCCGGAAGCCGGGGCACAAATCACACAGAGGGACACCCCTCCGGCCCACCCAGGTCTCCGTAATGCACGCCAGGTCCGCAGCCTCCTCCTCTATGAGCTCACGGAGGAGGGATGACTTATTGACTACGGACATTCAAATATACCAGTCTGAGCCCAGAGACCACGTCTCCCAAGACCCCAGGGGAGCGGGAAGCGACCTGGGGTCGGAGCCACCGACGTAAACATCGGGGCGCGCCCCAGCACATAATTTGGCCCCTGTCCCTCCCCTGCCATAACCGATCACTCTGTCGATGGACAACCCCGCCCTCACCCGTCAGACCCCAAAGCCCCCCACCCCACCCCACCCGCCGAGACCAGAAGCCGGCCTGGAAGGACTGTGTAGACCCGCCATTTGAACACCCACCCCCTTCCCTAACCCCTTAAAACAACGAATTAAAAATTTAAAAGCTTCCCTTTGTCCCAAATTTAAAATTTAGCCCTCTGGTTGCGCCATGCCACCTCTCAGGATCCCAAGATCCGTCATTGAGGTAGGCTCTCGATAACCCAAAGGGCCACTCCAAAGACAGGGGAACAGTCTGGAGGGCCCGTAGCTCCACCGATGAGTAGGCTAGCATCTATCACATTCCAAAGGGGGAAAAGAAGGGCAAAACAGTCGGATTGTAGCATAGATGGAACATGCAAAAAGGACCGGCATCCAAGGCCAAACCCAGACAGTCAACAACCCCACCAACAAGCAGCTCTCTCACCGGTGCTAGGGCCAAGATTGAAATGGCCAAGCCACTGCTCTCTCACGCAGTGGCTTATGGTGGGATGGTGATGCCAAACCAAACCCCTGTCCCCTCACAACAGGGGGAGTTTGTGCCCTCCATTGCCCTCCCACTGCAATGGGAAAGAGCCAGGTCCAAAGGGGAGAAGAGAGTCCAAGAGTGGAAAAAAACAGATAAACGGGAATAGTCATTGATGGTAAAATGACTACCAAGGCAGCCAAAAGGAGGGTTCAAGATGTCACAAAGGGCAAAAGCAGCAGCGCATGGAGGCAGGTAACCTGCGGTCTAGGAGTAGATGAAATAGGTGCGGCCAAGTCCGAGAGCAAGTTCGAGCCAGAGAAACAAGTCCAGCGTGGCAAAAGATCGAAAACCACAGCCCCAGGTCCAGGATCCGACGCCAAACCTTCCGCAGGGGTCACTCCTCCGATATAAAGTCCACAGCTGACCCCGCCCGGCCGGGCGTCTATCTGTCCAACCCAGGCCAAACCGGCAATGCCCACAGTCCGACCTCGAACTCCAGGCCTGCACCTCCCCAGCGCCGCCATAATGGGGCCTCTTCCTCCAGGAATTACACCCCAGAGGAAAGAGGGAGGACAGCGGCCAAGGGCATAATAAAACAAAGCCCCCAGCACACCGCTGCCCCACCCCAGCAATAGCCAGGACCCCAGAAGATGGAAAACAACGGGCCAACAACCCCAGAGGCACCAAGCCCAAGAGAACAGTCACTATGGGCTGAGAAGCCCGGGAGGCCGCAGACAGCCGGGGCCCGGAACGATATTACAGCCACCTCCAAAACCGCAATGTAGCAGACCGCTGCTCCGAGACCAACGCCGGCGCCTCCAGGCAGCAGGCAAAACTCGGGCCTCAGCCTTCGCAGTGATCTGGCTCCCTCCCAAGCCACACCCATCCAACCAGTCACTGGGAGAACTGGTTGTTAAATTACTTGAATCCCACCACTGAACAGACACCTACCCGTACAATACATTTATTTGATGCACTTGGTAGTTGTATATTTATTGTCAGAGACAGAATATTCTGAGTTTATAGTTTAATGTATTTCATTAGGTTGCCTCACATAAAGATACTGTTTTTCTTAAAAATATTTATGAAGAAATAGGTATTATTAGATTGGGAAAAAATTTCATCTGAAACCTTGAGATTCTCTATTCCCTTGCAAATTTCTGTCACAGCTGCCATCTGAGAGCTATGAAGGGGAAAACATCTGCAATATTTGATATTTTAGCTAAAACTATTCTGAAATTTTCCCTCAGTTGTTTCCTCAGTTGTTTTCTTCCCTCAAAAAGATTTTGTTTTTCTATCATATTCTCAGAGTCCCGAGGGTTAATTTTAATTCTTAATGCTGTTCTAAAGCTTATTTTATTGTTGGAAGCAGTAGAGGGAGCTAATGCAGGTACTGTTGCTCTCTGTTGCACAATTTTTCATTATTCTGAAGTCTGTGCAGCTGCTTGCAATTCCTAATTGTACAAAAAATCCTTATGATGTCTTCTTCTAATGTTTAAGTAAGTCGTGGGACATAAAGGAAGGCAGTAGACCACTGGAGTGATGATTGCATAGTGTAAAACAGGCCATTCATGAGTGTCAGTCAAACTCTCTCCTTCTTCTCAGAAGCAATTCTGGTGAAATTTAATTGAATGGGCCAGTCTGAGAATTTCTGCTCTGGTTAGCAGGTTGGGTTAGAAGACCACCAAAGTCTACCCATCCCTAAGATTTCACTTTCTATTAATTCCTATTTAATATCTAGATGGTTGGAGTCATCAACAGAGGGTTTACTATAATCAGTATGCTGATGGTACACATCTTTACTTCTCTACCTCAGTCTAAATAATGAGGGACATTATTGTCCCTTTCCACTATCAAAATGTGGGACTCAAACTAGACAGCAATGTTTGAGCTGACATGACTTAAAAAATACTGCTTTCAATGGAAGCAGGACTGTCCACTGAAAATGCAACCTCTTCCCATATTTTCCTGCTTCACATTGAAAGTATATCAGCTCAAGCATTGGTGTCTAGTTTGAACCCTACTGGAGTCACTAATGTCCTTCAAATATGGTTAGCAGCCCAACTGGGTACCCTGACAGAGTAAATCTATCCATAATCCAAAAGAAGGCTAAACAAGAAACCATAATGAAAAATGTTTGAACTTACAATGTGACAATCTGCAATTTTCATGATTTTCTGTTATTCTCTCTATCCTTCCCCCTCTCCCCCCCCCATGTGTGTGTGTGAGAGAGAGGCGGGGTGTTGCCAAACAAATCTTAGCTGATAGCAACTCCAGGAACAAAAGACATAGTATAATTCCCCATAAGAAAAGGGGGACTTTGCTGTTCTGGCAAGAAAAGAGGGAAAACCGTAAACATAAAGGAAAGGCTTCTGGAAGAAGAGGAGACCGAAGCACAATGTCTGGCAGGCCAACATGAATTCTAGGCAGCACTGAATGCTGATGGCTTTTCATTAGTTTCAGGAGAGGTCAGGGAAAGACTTTTGAAATCATGATGAATGAGAAGTCCAAAGAACCACTAATGGAATATCCAATAAAATGACTCTTGGAAAGCCACAAAAAGAGGAAGTCCATATACTATCAGCCAGAAAAAAAAGATTAACAGCCCACCAGAGAATGCCAGTCAATATAATTAACCTCTTTATTTAGTCTTATCATAGATAGATAGATAGATAGATAGATAGATAGATAGATAGATAGATAGATAGAGGAGGGAAGGAGGGAGGGGGAGAGAGAGAGAGAGAGAGAGAGAGGGAGAGGAGGCTAAGATTCAACAATCACTTGGTGGTACATAATCAACCAACCAATCAATCACTTATTTCTAAGTAGGAAGTAAGAAGGGAAATTAGAATAGAAATACCTACATTTACTCCATGCTCTGGCTGCACATGCATTCAGTGGGGAATTATCTCATTTTAGAACCAGACATGTTGTATGGTATCATTTTTTTTTCTCAAAGATGGGTGAATATTATTTTAACAGCCAAGGAGAAATGCTTCCAGCAAATATTTCACCATGATGAAACAGCTACTCAAGCCTCTGGTAGGTTAAGCATTAAGCACCTTATCAGAATGGATTTCAGCAAAACTGCAAACCTAGTCTGCATCCAAACTCTTCCTTTGAATAGAGGATCATTCTACTCATGCAATGATAAGCTACCACTGTTTTTGATCTACATTCCTTTCTAATTCCTTTATAATTATACTCCTTCAATAATCTGTAAATTAATTTTTAAAAGTCTGTCTACAATTAGAGCTGATTTCAAGTTTCAAGTTTAGCACTCTCTGTCTATCGAACAGAATACAAGTTGTGTTTTCCTGAGCTTTCCTGTCTCTCTTCCTTTACTTGAAACAAAATTGTTTGTTTGTCATCTCACTTTTCTCCCTCCCTTCCTCATTCCAGGACCAACTGACTTCACAAAGACTATGAGTAGCTTACAAAATATCAAATGTATAATTAAAATACTATTAAAAATACTATTAAAAACATACCATAACAAAACATGACTGCCCAGACAAGACAACAACATTCAAAAAATATAACAGGGATTTGTAACTAGGTGTCAATTGATTTCCAGAATCTTTGCAGGGTAAAACCATACCTATCTCAGAGGGGATGCTATTTCAGAGAGTTGCCATAAAGGGAAATGGATTTCAATATAAAATATGCTGCACTGATTTTGGTTCCGGAGGTTTCCCAGAGTGCTGACTGTAGAGCCAAGGTGGTACAGTGGTTAAAATGCAGTACTGCTGGGTACTCTATTGATCACAGACAGTTTGGCAGTTCGGGTCTCACTGGCTCAAGATTGACTCAGCCTTCCATCCTTCTGAACTCAGTAAAATGAGGACCCAGACTGTTGGGGCAATATGCTGACTCTGTAAACTGCTTTGAGGGGCTGTAAAGCACTGTGAAGTGGTATATAAGTCTAAGTACTATTGCTATTCCAGCTTTGAATTAAGTGGCATCTCCTTTTAAAAACTCTTCTCAAACTACATTTTTCCAGTTACTTTTTTGCTTTCTACCACTGTTACAATGGTCACTTGCAAACATGACAGGTAGTCCTCAACTTGCAACCATAATTGAGCCCCCAAATTATGGCTGTAAATTAGTGAAAGTAACTTTATTATCTACCACTTGTCTTAAAAGAAAGTCATCAGACTGCTTCCCTTCCCCTGGGAAGGTGCAGTTGTGCAAGAACTCCAAGCTAGGCCCTCACTTGACCCTTCCTTTCAGTCTGGTTATCAGTTGTCCAGAATCATGCTCACATGACTGTGGGATATTGCAAACAGCCATAAAGATGAACTTGTTACCACGTGCCCAAAATGTGTTCACAGGACTGCAGGGCTACGTGGGTGACACTTCAAAATCATATTGTAAGTAGCTTTGGGGGAAGGTGATGCCTGTTGTAACTTCAGACAGTTGCTAAGCAGTAAGTTCTAAGCTGAGGAATGCCTGCATTGCATTTCTTCTCCAATTATTTCCAGCTGATCAAGGACACTTAATTATATCACCACTGTTATTTGGTCAGCAGAGCTTAGTTACTGTATATTTGTCCACAGACATGCTTGACATAAGGAAACTGCTTCATGTGCATTAAAAGAAAGGTTGAATTTAACATTATCCACCTAGCATGGAAGAACAGTGTCAATATAGTTAACACGCAGATAACAAAAGGAATTTATAAAGTGTCCCCCACATGCACACACCAGTCTCTTTGTTCTTTCTTTTGTACAAATATAAACTTTGGGAATCATTCCAGCTCTAATTCATTTAAAAAATTGACATAAAACAGAATTTATTTTTATTAGTAGCATCACTATTCAGGACACAAAAACAAAGGAACAGAATTGCTTCCATAGTCACGTTCTTTGGTACAAAAGAAATTAGTCAGTGAATAATATCAATCAGCCAATTTAATATAATGGCTATCTAATGCTCGAACTTATCATGTAGAAAAAAAAATGAAGGCTGGTGAAATTTATGGTTAGGTTCTATGTGAAAGCAACAAAACATACAAGCAAGACATGCTGCTTATGATTGAAGAGAGGAATGTCAATGTTTGTGAATATCATCATCTCCTTTTTATGACCCCCTAATCCCTTGCAGGGTGGAATCTGGGCAACTGAATGGAGTGGAGTATTTACTGGCCAGATGCCCTCCTGTCACCAATGTGGAATTGTATTCAGCAGATAAATTCTCATTGTGCCTAGAGAAAAATATCTGCCTCTACCTAGGATCAAACTCACAGCCTTCTGATTGTGAGGCAAGAGCTCCATCTGTAGGCCACCACACCACTCTCAATGTTTGTAAATATCAAGAAGGAAAATGTAATTTGAACGTATGGCCTAGGACACAACAATGAAATAATTACTTATTCGTTTCTGCCAGTTCAATGGTTTTTGTCATTGCTAACACAGTCTTCAAACAACCAAAATGACTATATCACTGTGTTTTCCCTGAAACATTGTTCATAAGCATGCATTTGGCCCCCAAATGGGATTTAACGTGCCTGCTAAAAGTAAAAAAATAAATAAACAATGGTTTGAAGCAATTCAGTACTGTGAAACTTCAGCTAAGCAATAACAGGAACCCAACAAGTAGTTCACAGAGAAACTCCTGCTGGACTGTTGAAATCAGCATTAATTGTGATTTCATATTTTTCACACTAAGCATTGTACTTCACAAAATATTTTTGTTTTCTTTAAGCAAATATTATTTTTGAACCACACTTTTTCATCTTTGTATGGACCTGATAGTAAAAGGCAAAGCATATTTAGCATGGAGTAAATGTGGGAACACAGGCAGTCCTCAACTTATAGCCACTTGTTTAGTAATATTTGGATGGATCTCCTAGGTGGTACTTATGACTTTCCAATGGCCACCACTCCCATGGATCACATGGTCGCAGGTCAGGCAATTGGCAGGTAGCCTGGATTTATAGTCTTTTACAATATCCCAGTCACATGATTGCTTTTATGATGATGATTTTTCTGAAAATGAGCATTTACTTCCAGTTTTCAGCAAAACCTGCCTTCAACGAACCATTGGATCACTTAACAATTGTCACAAAAAACATCATAAAATTGGATCCACTATATGGGTGACCTCTTTCATGTCCATTACAACAATCCATTATGTTACCAGAGATGGGCTGCTACCGGTTCTTTCTGGTTCGAGCAAACCAGTAGATAATTTTATGGCCAGTTTGGTGAACCAGTAAATCCCACTCATGCCTGGCCCTGCCCATCCCTCCCCTCCCAGGAGTATCCACACAGCCTGTTTTGGATGCGAGGTAAGTGCAGGGCCCATGCAGAGGCTCTGGGAGGATGAAAAACAGACCTCCTGGATGCTCCAGAAGGCTGGAGATGGGCCTGTTTCCAGCCTCCAGATGGCGTCCGGAGCCTGGGGAGGGCGAAAACACCCCCCTGCCACAGGAGAATGACTAGGCTACTCCCACCATGGTCATGCCCACCCAGCAACTGGGTAGAGAACCAGTTACTAACATTTTTGAAGCCCACCCCTGTAAGTCAAGGACTACATATATCCAAAGATTACAAAGAAACTAAACCTCTGTGAAGTGTTTTCCCCCTCTTAATATTTTTGTTAATCTTAACATTATCTGTTGGACATTTTGGAAAACAAAAACATAGGTTTAAATATATTTTGGATTTTGAACAACTATGTGTCTATTTTTTATAATGGTAATGGGCTCTTGATTGTTTTTTCCCCATTGGAGACTGGAATACCTTGAATGAATGAGAACTGATTAAGACCAAATGCACTAATACTTTAAAGTATTAACTTTATTATCTTAAAAATAATACATTTTTAAAATACATTTACATACAATATTATGTTAGTACAAGAAAGATCTTCTAATGAATTTGCAGTATAAAAATATTTAAATAGTAATAAGCTGCACTTCTGGCTGAGATATTCAGCTTTTGAATTAGCCTAATGGGATACAATTCAAAATATGATGATTAATCAAACTGTGTACTGCTCTCTCCAGTGCTGTTGAGACCTCAATAATATCCCCCTGAATTATCTCTTCTCATATTTTAAAAAGATGTTGCAGTTTACACTGGATGTTTAGCTGCAATTTTTCCAAATTAAAATAATGTCCTTGAAAAATGAAAACCATGTTTAAAAAACAAGGAATGTAAGCAGAGAACAACTACTTAATTTTCTGTGTTGGCCTTTCTACTACATTTTGAAAAACTTTCGAATTTGATGAATTCATAGGTACTTTATAAAAAAAGATTTATATGAATACTTTGGTCCTGAGGTGATGGAATACTTGCCATGTAGAAGTAACGTAACTTCTACATGGCAAATTAGAGTTAGTGATTGTTCTACAAAACTTCAATTGTCAGGGTAAGTTTAAGCATGTCTGGCCAGTATGTTAAAATATTAAAATCCCGGTCAAAATATTTTAATATTTTAGTCTGCAAAATTAACTACTACTTTTTATTTATTGGCTGCAAAGAAGCTATGCTTTGGTATACTAGTAATTTAAATCTTGGCAAACAACCCATTAACATATAGTGCTGAATAACAGAAAATCTGTTTCTCTTCCAAGACTTCTGGGTTTGTGGGTAGAGGAGAGATGTTCTTTATATGTTCTGTAATTTTAACAAGTTTTAGTTTACGAATTATGCATTATTCCTAAATAGCCAAAATAATATATATTTTTACCCTTCAACTATACCAACTAAGTTTGAATAAATAAAATAAATTTTGGGTTCTGGTAGTGAACACATATGCTTTATATGTGAATTTGAAGAGAAAATAAAATATTGAACTACATTAATTCATAATAGGACTCAAGGATTAGTATTGCATTTCTTTACTAATTGTATTCTAAATCAGCAATATTTTAAAACATATACCCTCTGTGTCTTTTCCTGAGAGTTGCACAATAGCTTTAGAAGAAAGTTGTCAGGTGCTATGAAAGGCACATATTTAAGAAATGGAAACCCATTATGTTGCTACATGCTCTGAAATACCTTTTGGAGATTGGTGATATTGACCAATGGTGATTGAATCTGTAGCACTACAGTCCCAAAAATATGAACTTTATTCCATTTTTAGGAAAAAGCTATTCTGTACTTGTAAGCCTCATGAATGAAACTTATAGTAAATAGAAAAGGTACAGAAAAAGCAGTATTGCACTGAGTGTATATTAATGTGCATATTGTGGCATATGATTCTGAAAATACTATGATGTTACTGTAACTGTATATTGATTAACTTGTGTGCATATATTAAATATGTTGCTGATGAATTTGTGAATGATTGTTAAAGTTCTTTCCTGAAAGAACAGTTCATTGGAATTCATTATCATTCCAGAATCATAAGTTGTTTACCTGGATTTATAATGGAAGTTGCTCTTGTGTGCACATATTGGTTTGGCACTTCTTTATATTTCCATTTGTCCTGCTTCTGGATTTTTCAAAAGCATGTCCTTGAGATCAACAAGATGCACAACAATGAGCAGATAAAAAGCTCCTCTCTTCAAATCGTTGAAGAAAAGACTGGCAGCAGCTTCCAAAGGAGCAATATACACAATAAAATGAGCAACTACTTGATTCAACAAGAGATTGGTCTCTGCTTCCATGTATTTCAAATCATCTCCTCTAAAGGTTCTGCAATACCCATATCCAGTATATTCTGCAAGAAATCCTGACCCCCGACCTCTGAACCTTAAATCTACATAAAAAACCTTGTTCACATATACTAGGCTTCAAGGAACACCTTCATACTGAAGATTCTTAATACGTGTATTTGAGAAAGCATGACTCACTATTGGGGAGAAAAATGATGACCAATTACCAAATAAACAAAATGGGCATTGTTTACCTGCACACCACTTTTCCTTGTAGGCAAGACAGGTCAGGATGGGTGTCACGCTTACTTATCTGTTTAGGACTGAGTCTGTGCAAAAGGCTTATTAGCCTAGCTCTGCCCACTCTGGGTGGCTCCTCCTCAGTTTATGCGAAGTCAGTGTGACAGACCAGATTGCCTCTAAGAAAGGAAAAAGAAAAACAAGATTAGCAGGACACCCCCCCGGGTCCCATGAAAGGAACCGACCTCAAGGGTGGGGCTGACCTGTCTTGCCTACAAGGAAAAGTAGCATTCAGGTAAATAGCACCCATTTGCCCTTGTAAGGCTGCGACAGGTCAGGATGGGACATACCAAAGCCGGGTTGTCCTCAGGAGGGTTAAGATTGGTCCTGGCTGGCACGGTCTGAAACGACGCGTTGGAGTATCCATCTACCAAACGCTGCATCCGCTGAAGCAAAGGAGTGCAGGTGATAATGACGGATGAAAGGCGAAGGTGAAGTCCAGATAGCAGCCCTGCAGATCTCTTCGACTGATGCCTGTGTAGCCCATGCCACTGTCATAGCCGCACTATGAGTGGAATGGGCCAAAATGCCCCTGGGAACTGGCAGGCACCTGCTGGAATAGGTATGAGCTATGCATGCCTTGATCCATCTGCTTACTGTAGATGGAGAAATCTTACCCCCCTACCCGAGGAACGTTGGAATGAACAAAACTCCATCCTGCAGAAACCAGCAGTACATTTAATGTAACTTTTTTAAAACTCTGCGCACTTCCAGAGTGTACCAAGTCTTTTCCAACTCATGGACCGGATGAGGACAGAAATCCAGAAGCACCAGCTCCTGAGCACTATAGAAAGATGAGTTGACCTTCAGACTGAAGGCCGGATCCAACCGTAAAACCACCCGATGAGGATGGAAATGCAGAGGGCAGGGCAAACCGAGAGAGCCACCAACTCCAAAACTCTCTTCGCTGAGGTGACTGCCACTAGGAAAGCCACTTTCCGGGTAAGGGGATGAAGACTGGATTGTCAAAGTGGCTCAAATGGAGGATTTGTGAGGGACTGTAGAACCTTAGTCAGATCCAAGTGAGGTACCAATGTACCACATGAGGGCAAAAGTTGGTCACTCCTCTGAGGAACCTACGGACCGTAGGGTGCTGAGCCAAAGATTCCAACTTCCCACAAGACAAGTCCGACAAGATGGCTGAAACCTGCCTACGGAGGGTGTTGGGGGAAAGACCAGGCCTGCCTGTAAAAAGTCCAAGACTGCAGCCACTGAAGCTTGTAGAGGAGAGACGCTGGACTTAACACACCAAGTTGAGAAGGATTGCCAAGTAGCTTCATAAATGCGAATTGTAGAAGGGCGCCTAGATGCCTGAATGGTTTGGATAACCTTGTGGGAAAGTTTTTTAAATGCCCCACTCAATTGCCAAACTGCCAGGTGTAGCCACTGGGGCTCTGGATGAGACAGGAACCCCTGGAGAAGAGAGACATCCTCCTCAGGAAACCACCAAGGGAGGATCACTGAAAGGCCCATCAAATCAGCAAACCAATGCTGTTGAGGCTAAAAGGGAGCCACCAATATGATTTCAGCCTGCTCCAACAAGAGTTTTCAAATCACCGCTGGGATCAGGAAAGGTGGAAAGGCATAGAGCAATCCAGAAGGGCAGCTGCAACGTAAGGCGTTAGTGCCTTCAGCTCCTTGGGAGAAATACCTAGTATAATACCTGGGCAGCTGTGCATTAAGGGATGAGGCAAATAAATCCACTACTGGAAATCCAAACCTCAGGGAGAATTGCCAAAATAGGGAAGGATGAAATAGCCATTCAGCATGGTCAATGTTCGTTCTGCTGAGCAAATCTGCCTGTATATTATCAGAACCAGAAATATGTTTGCCTCTTATTGACAGAAGATGTTGTTCCACCACCTGACCAGGGACTCCGCCACTATCATAAGGGAAAGTGATCTGGTACCTCCTTGTTGATTAATATGGGCTTTAGTGGCCACATTGTCAGTCATAACCAGAACATTAGATCCCGACACCTGGGAGACAAACTTTCTCAGGGCCAAATGAACAGCTCTAAGCTCTAACCAATTGATGCTATGAGCCTGTTCCTGTTGCGACCACAACCCTTGAGCCCAGAGGGAACCTAAATGGGCACCCCAACCCAACAAGGAAGCATCAGTGGTAAGGACCAGGCAGGATTCAAACTTGAAAGACTGTCCTGTGGACATGGCTCTGGATAGCCACCAGTGGAAAGAAAGTAAAACTTGCTTAGACAACTTTACCTTCCTGGGGGAATGGCTGGACCCCACTCTCTGGAAGGGAAGCAAAAACCATTGTAAGGATCTGGCATGAAGCCAGCTTCAGGCCTAACAGGTTCACCCACCAATGATGGAGCCACTGAGGCACCAGGAGCAAAGTCTTCAGCAAACCCAGAAACTGGATCCTGGATAAAAGACCCTCGTTCTGACAAGAGAGCTTCATGAACCCGGGATCTTCTTTCTGATAAATCTGAAGCTGCAGATGAATGTCGGGTAGTTCTCTGCAAGCCTTTTGAGATGCCCTTCCTGATTGCCTTGTCTATCAGGATCTGCCAATTAATAGGGACATCCAAATCAGAAGGAACAGTAGGTTTAGCTGCAGGGGTGGTAGAAGGAAAGGAGGATTCCACTCCCTGTTTACTATGCCCACACTCCTGCCAAGGTGCCACTTCTCCATGAAGATCCTCAGCTTGACTGTAGCCTTCAGAGGGAATGGGAGAAGCACCTCTTCTGGAAACCTCAGGGGACCAAGATTGGACATCAGATCTGGAAGAAGGTCCAGGCTCCTCCAAATCCACGTCACAGATGAGTGATGCTGGGGATGGGGGGGGGGCATTCAGATGTTAAGCAAGAAGAGGCCTGATGCACCTTGGCTATTTGCTTCTCAATGGCCTGATGGCACCTGGAAGCATCCATCTCTTCTGCCCTTGAGGCCTTTTTCACAGGCTGCTTCCCTTTGGTAGAAGCAGCAGGAGCCACCTTTTGAGGCTTGGCCACTTTTGAAGCTCTGGTTTCCCTTGGGGTGTCAGCCATTTTGGAGCAGCAAAGCCAAATGTGGACTGGAGGTCCTTTAGCAGGAGGAGACCACCCGGAGGGATTTAAGAAATCATTTTCAGGGGAAAGCTTCTCTGTCCCCATATCACCACCACTTTCTTCTGCCCAAAAGCACTTCAGTAGAAAGATTTTTCTTCCTACTGGGACTCAGACCCTCCTGGGCCTGTTAGGGCAATATAGATAGACCAGACTTTGCAGGGAGCCCAAGGGCCCTGGTCTACTTCGGGATAGGGAAACCAATCCCCCACCGGGAAAATTGAAAATTACACTGCCTACCCTTCGATGTCGTCTGCAGCTCCAGAGGCAACTGGTGGTGACCAAAGGCACAGAAGTGGTGGGAAGAAGTCTGTTCTTCAGACTGGCTGACAGAGTCTTCAAAATGGCTGACACAAATTTCAAAATGGTCACCGGCCACGAGGAGTCTTCAAAATGTCTGCCTTCTTCTTCCCCAGGGAGAGGATTGCACCCTCCCTGGCTTTTGATGCTCTGCCAGGCAGAGAAAAGTACCAAACTCCAATAAAAAAGGACAGCTGTAGGATCCCTGCAGCTGCTGCTTCACCAGAGTTGTACAAGCCCCGCAGCTCTAAAGAGAGCATGGTCGCCACCCATGATCCTCTAAAAATGCCTTCTGGTGAGAAATCGCCTCCTCTTCACCATGGAGCACCAAAAAATGGTCCCACGGCTTCCCAGTAATGGCAGACGCCTCCGCCCATGCTTTCTGGCTGCCCGACTGATTTTTGATCTGATCTTCACCCCGAAGGGCTGGAAAACGGCTGCTGCGGCCCCTGCTGGCTGCTCCGGATCCCCGGAGCAGTCCTCAGCTGTTTGGTGCTCCCGCCCATTAGCTGTGCTGCAAAGTGCCAAATTTAAACCAGGAAGGCAAAAAGGAGGCTTTTTGTAGCAAGAAAAGAAAAGAAAACAAAAAATTCTAGTAAGGCTGCCTTTGGAAGGAAATTTCCAAAGGCAGGAGAGGCAATCACACATGTCCTATTCTGTTAAGGACTGAGCATAAACTGGGCAGGAGCCACCCAGAGTGGGTGGAGCTAGGCTAATAAGCCTTTCGCACAGACTCAGTCCTAAACAGATAAGGAAGAGTGACACCCATCCTGCCCTGTTGCAGCCTTACAAGGGAAAACAATGGCCTTCTCTAAAAGTCCACAATCTATAGGTGGGCTATCTACAACTATATAGTTGAGCAAATTAACACCTTCAGATATCCTGCATGTGTTATCAATGCAAGAAAGCTTGTTCATGTTGTACAAGCAGTACCTCAGCTATTTTTCAAGTGTACCATATGCCACTCCAGCAAAAAAAAAAAAATTCCACCTGCAGACATCAAACTGGTTCCTGAAAATACTCTGGCACATCTATTTGAAGTTGCACTTGGATAATATACAATTTCAGGCCACTTGAGTGTGCACAATCCAGTCTTCACAGAACTATGTTTGGTATCCATATATATGTTATTCATGCTGTCCTTAGTCAGACTTTGTCATAATAAAATGTAGAAAAACTTAGATATCAACAAATAACTGGTGGGATAAATTTAATCTGACTCCATCTGGGTTGACTGATTTCACTTTCAGTAATAATTTCTAATCCATTTGGAATAAATCCCTTATCTGCATTTTAAAAATCATTTTCTTAGAAATGTCATATCGAGAAGATGCAATAGTAAACACCCTTATTGCTCTCAGGTCAAGGAATATATCATAGAAGAGAAAGAGAAGAAAAGGACAAATGATTGACTTAATGGAAATCATTGGAAAACCATCAAAAAGAATTTAAAATTAAATCAAGAAAGCAACTAATAACAGGACATAACTGTCAATGGTTTTTCCATTTATAGTTATCAAAAAGATTCAGAAAGGTCAAAAAATGGTATGGAGTTATGTCAATCAGAATTTGAAATACAATTGTGCACTGATGATAAACATATAAATGCTAACATGTATAAATGTTTGCTGAATTTTGAAACAGAGGAACAACAGGTTAAAGAATGTCTGAGAAGTGGGCTAAGAATTTTGATTATAATAAACAAGTGGACCAATAAAAACATGTTTAAAAGGAGCATTCCGGGTTGAGCCTTCTCGAGAACGGGTGGCGGTTTGTGATCATCCACGACCGCAGCCTGGCTCTTGCGTCGGAGAGCCCCGATCCTGCAAGGTTCGGGGCTGAAGCTGCCTCGTAGGGGCGGCGGAGAAAGGGAAATCTGCCAGCCAGAGTGAGGGGAGCCGCATCTCCCCTTTTGGGTCTGGTCTTTTCCCTCCGAAGACGTCAAGAAGTGGTGGTCAAAAATGGCCACCTTGAAGAGAAGGTCTCAACAGGATTAAGATTGGTGCAGGAGGAAAGAGAGAAGTCGACAGCAGAGGAACGGGAGTATCAGATGGTAAGATCAAGGCACCCGGGATTAAGATAAAGATGAGTTTTTAAAAAAGAGAAACAGAAGCGGTGCAGTTCCAAGTGAAGGAAAAAATAAGTAAAATATTTTTGACAGCTATAAGGGGCTTCGAACCGGGAAAGGAAGAAGCCAGCGTAAGAACTTAAGTTTGGGGCTCGGAAAACTTTGAATATCAAAATAAAAGGAAAGGGTTAAGACTTTGTGCAGAAAGTGCCACTTTGTGGAGAAAAATTGGAAGCTAAAGAAGTAAGAAACTATCTTGTTCCTTTGTGGATTGGAGTTGTTACATTTTAAAGAGACGCAAGACTCATAGAAAGTGAAAGCTTGAATACACAAAGACGGACTACCGGACTAATTGGTGATATTGATATAGTCTCTGGACCTGGGTTAGGATCATAGAAAACTTAAAGAAGAAGAAACAAGGAAAATTAAAATTTTGGTGGTCATCCAAAGAATTAAAAATGGAGTTTAAAAGTATGAAAGAACTGTTACAGGAAGTGACTGAACTAACTTGGCATGTTGCAGAAAATATGGGCATTCAAATGCTGAACAAAGAAGA
This sequence comes from Naja naja, assembly GCA_009733165.1. Lineage (NCBI taxonomy): Eukaryota > Metazoa > Chordata > Lepidosauria > Squamata > Elapidae > Naja > Naja naja. The sequence continues at coordinate 139,364,090 of CM019150.1, forward strand.
AGGAGCCTTGGAAAGGGTGGAGCCAGCACAAGAGAAAGCCATCTTAAAAAGACAATTAATACAAAGATTAATACAAATAAAAGGGAAAGGAAGGGTGGCTAAAAAACGGAACCTAAGAAAGTATCTAAAAAGGGGAACATTTACAAATTAAGCATGTTAGAAAGGTTCAGAAGGAAAGGGAACAGAAAGGTAAAAGAGAGAGAGGGATTCAAACTGGATAGAGAAGGGGAGAGCAGGATAATAGGAGGAGAAGGAGCCAGCACAAGAAAGCCATTTTAAGAAGACAACTAACACAAAGATTAATACAAATAAAAGGGAAAGGGAGGATGGTCAAAAAAATGAAACTTAAGAAGGTAATTAAAAGGGGAACATTTATGAAATTAGGCATGTTAGAAAGGTCCAGAAGGATAAAGAGCAGAAAGGTAAAGAGAGAGAGAGGATTCAAACTGGATAGAAGAGGATAGCGGGATAAAAGAGAGGAGAAGGAACAAGAAACAAGAACAAAAGATAGAGAGACACGGAATTACATAATAAAGAAAGAAACTTGTTTGCATAGAGATAATGGCTAATGTATTTAAAAGAGGGGTTCTGCATGAAGAAATGGTAATAAGAATATATTGTAATTATAAAAGTGTAAAACAATAGGGGTTACTGACAATTTTTACTGGTAAAAGGTCACATTTTTATTTCTTATTTACAAAAGAAAGCTAAATGATGATTAGATGAATTGAATTAATTGAAATGATTTTAGAAAATGCCTAAAATGAGATTTGTCAATAACCAAGATTAGTTATTTTTATTATTATCTTGGAATCATAAATAAATCTTAGGGGGGATATGTGTTGCAGAACCCGATCGATTAGAGATATATTGTAAGGGAGCTTTTCTCCTTTTTCTTTTTCTTTTTTCTCTTTCATTTTAAAGGGAATGATTATGATTATGTTACTACATTAACCACTGAGGTGTCACTTTCAAAGTAGTAAAAGGGGGGCAAGTCTAGGGTTTTTTTTTTTTCTTATTCTTCTTAGTGTTAAAATTTGTACGGATTTAGAATTGTGGAGAGAATATGTGATGAAAGGGCAAATCTGACGGACAAAAGAATTCTGTAAATGATAAAAGAGTATTAACAATGTGAAGATAATTAAAGGATAGATATGGATGAATTTTATCTTTAATATGATGGGCAAATATATTGTTATTTGTAAGATTTATAAATGAAGTTTTTAAAATATATATATATATTTGCAATTAACTCGAAATGAACTGGGGGGCTATACAGATTGAGATTTAGATTTGAGATTAGGATTAATTTCTTTGACCCTTTGTCTGCTAAAATGGAATAGAAGTGAAGTTAAATGTTTAAAATGAATATAGATTTACTGTCATATTTGCATGTAAAAGTGACGACCCGGGAACATGCTGTCTACTGAAAAGAGCTGTTTTAAAAAATTGTTAAAAATTGAATAAAATTTGTTTATAAAAAAAAAACATGTTTAAAAGGTTGAAGTTTACATTGTCTTATGATTTTAAATATTTTTTTAATTAAATGATTATCATCAGTACATAACACCATAGAAGTGATCAAGAATATATAAAGTCACTTCAAATGTATCTTGGTAATTGAACAACATGAAGGGACATTTTTGTCATACATGATGGATTTAAATATGTACTTTGAAACAGAGAATTTTAAAGATTAATATTCAATTGAAGCCAGCACATTTCCTTTTAGGACTAATAGATAAATGGAAAAAAGCCATAGAAGATTATTTTAATATATGATTATGTGGTGAGATGATTTTATACATGAAGATTGAAATATTTGATACTACTCGCTATGTGGGAATGGATGGTGAAATTGAAAGATCTTGCTGAGATGGATAAATTAACTTCTTTGATTTGATAAAAGACCCTAACTACATTTATTGGTGACTGGAAACCTCTTATAGATTTTTGTATAAAAATGAAACAAATGAACTTGTGATTTATGACTTTGATTATTAGACAAGAGAGATTATAGAAGGAAGATAATTTGATATATTTTAGAGAGAGATCTTAAAACAAAATTGCACTTATAATTGCTGTGAATAATATCAGAAATATCTTTTGTATTTTCTTCAACTTTCTTTTCTTGGACTTTTTGCTGTCTCATTCTTTTCTTCCTTAGTTTCTATTACTTTCTATTAGATATCATCTTATTTAAAAATGATAATAAAATAATACATTAAAAATAAAAGGACAGATATTTAGAAAAGCACATCTTGTGCCTACTTTCAACTAATTTATCTGGATTAAATAGTGGCCAGATTTATTTACAACTGAAAATTTAGACTAAATGCCATCTGAATTTTCAGTTGCATTTCAGACTAGATTAGCTACCTAGTTTTTATGAAATGAATGAAACTTTTGAAGGGAAAATTGCAGTGCTCTTCCCTATGTACTGCTGCAGGGCAATCTCATAAAATTTCTACCACCCGCTGCTTAAAGCTTTGCGGTATGGAATCAAAATTATTGCACATATACTTTTGCATTAAAGATTTTATTTGGCCTCATGCTAAAATTTAATTTCTCCCTTTTGAGTAATAATACCAGGGCAGTCAGACAATTCTCAGCCTTCCTGTTAGCTAAGAAAAATGTACATGTCATTATAACATTTCCAAGCTTTGTTACCCAACTTAGAAAACATGGCAGATGCTGAATCCTGAAAACCAAGTTCCACCTACTCTATATTAATTAAAAGCTTAAGTTTCTTTATTTATCAGGTTGTTTTTTTTTCTCATTAGCCCTTGGTCATAAAAAAGTTTGATTTGACTACTGGGGTAAATTGGAAAGCTCCCTGTGCTTTGTGGTATTAGTGAATTCTGATGATTTGAAACATATTTGATTTAGGTTTTTATATTTTGTATCTGGAGGCTATGTTTACGCTATAAAACTGAACCCAGATAAGTAATTGTGTTCAAACAATTTATTACTGGAAATGGATATGAAAGCTAGGCTGAAAGATTCAGTTTTCCAACAGACATAAAAGGTCAAGTTGTTCAATGTGCCCCTAAAAAAGACTTGTGTGGATATTTCAAAATCAACTTTCTGAACAGAGACAAAAGTCTGTTAGCATTAAATCAATATCTTATAATATGATAGAAACTGACAAAGTAACATAACTGCTAAGCATTCTGATCACGCATTCCAAATCTACCCCCAGAAGCTATAATTTTACAAGCTGGACCAAGAACAGAAATAAACAGCATTCAAATCCGAAGTGAAACATTTATTACATTAATAAATGAGCCAGGTAACCTCTAGGCTCCTTATCAGTGCTTAACACTTGTGCCCTTTTCCTCGGGTTTTGTGAAACTGTCAAAAAGTACAGTACTTCAGTCTATCTTAACCCCACCATGATAATAACAATTTGGATTGGTGCAAATCATACTGATTAACCTATGGAAAAATATTACTGTATTAAAATATGTAAAAGCCTAGCTTCTATTCCATTCCATTCTGTTCTGTTTTGGATGCAGGTAAGTGCAGGCTGTGTGTGGAGGCTTGGGGAGGCCTCCCAGAAGTTTGGGAAGGCTGGTACGGGCCCATTTCTTGCTTCCAGGGAGCCTCCGAAACCAGGGGAGGCCATTTTCACCTTCCTAGAGGCTCAAAGAAAGTCTCCAGAGCTCAGGGAGGGCAAAAATGCCCCCCATGGTGCAGGAAGCTGACTAGGCTACACCCACCATGGCAATGCCCACCCAGCAACAGTGCAGAGAACCCATTGCTAAAATTTTTGAAGCCCATCCCTGGATAGATTAGATTTAGATATATCAACATATGGGCCTTGGTGGTGCAGGCTGTTAATAGCCTAGCACTTAGTTCCAGCTGCCTGTAATTATTGCAGGCTCGAATCCCACCAGGCTCAAGGTTGACTCAGCCTTCCATCCTCTCAGGGTAGGTAAATTGAGGACCCAAGATTGTTGGGGGCAATAAGCTGACTTTGTAAAAATGCCGCTTAGTAATAAGCAAGCATATATAATGGAAGGAAGGCTATTGTAAGCCGCCCTGAGTCTCCGGAGAAGAGCAGGATATAAATATGAATTTAAAAAAAAACATAGTCCTAAGCACAAAGTTAGGTTGGTGGTATCCCGGGGAAGGGCCTACTCTGCAGTGGCTCCCGCTCTCTGGAACCAACTACCTCTGGGGCTCCGCCTGGCCCCTGACCTCCGCACCTTCCATCGCGACCTAAAAACCTGGTTGTTTGAACAGGCTGGGCCGTGCTGACTCCTTGGGGAATGGGTGTTTTACTTATTACGGGTTTTTTAGTTTTAATTTGGCTTGTTGCAATTTAATTCCATTTTAGCTAATTTAATTTATTGTGTTGTTTTTATCTGTGAGCTGTCCCGAGTCCTTTTGGAGAGGGGGCGGCATACAAGTCGAATAAATAAATAAATAAATAAATAAAGCAAGCCTTCTTGCTGTTTTTTCCCAGCAAAATATATATTTTTATCCTCCATCTTACTTTTAATATTCTTTTAAAAAAGGGAGCCATCCAGGGGTGGGATGCTACCAGTTCTGCCCGGTTCTATAGAACCTGTAGCTCTGAAGAGCAGCAGACACCAAACTGGTTCTGTGTTTGCTGCTGTTTGGCCCACCCTGCCCACCTGGGCTCTTAACTGTCCTTTATTTTCTACTTTTTCAACCTCAGCTGCTTTGCACGGCACAGCTAAGGTTGAAAAAGCAGGAAAAAAGTAGCTTTTCAAACACTGGGCACCTGCGTGCAGTGCTTTTCAGCTGTTGGGGTGGCACAGCTTAAAGTTTTCTACACGTGCATGCAGCAAAATGGAATAACCGAACCGGTAGTAACTTCGATTGAATTCCACCCCTGGAGCCATCACCATGGATTACATAATTATTTAAGCATTTATTATTCTAGTACTTAAAAAGAGAAATATCTGAATAAATAAAATAATGTCTTTAGGTAGGCCACTGAAAGATATTTTAGACATTGTCTTTTATAATTTCATTTCCTCACAGCATTGCTTCAATCCCTTTAAAGCAGTGATTTTCAAAGCATTGTCCAGATCACCAATGGAAGACTGTAGTGCACCTTCACATGCCATAGTCAGAAGGCAAGTCTTACTGCCACAGCTCCCATAGATCCAAGATCTCCAAAGGGCTCTGTGATAGCAGCAGAAATGCTAGGATGCACAAGCATTTTATGATAGTTTGTTAGGAGGCATAACTCTCACAATACCTTCTCTCTGTACAGCCATTGAATCATTTTCTTAAGGCTCTTGGATTCTTCTGAGCACGGCCCTAAAATTTCATTTCTCTCTCACTTGCTAACATAATCATATAATTATAGGCACCTTTCCTGGGAAAACTGAGGCTTTTAAAGACATTTTGCTGCTTGGTGCTCTACAATATTTATTTACACAAATGCTAATTTATATAGGGCAAAAGGCATCCTAACTTCCAGATGTATAAGAGGGATGGAAAGATAAATGCACTCAAGATGTCAAGATTCAATTACTATCACTTATATCAATAAATATAGTTTCAGTGAAATAAGTGGAATTGTTTTCTCAATCTGGTTTACTGTTAAAATCAACACATCTGCCCAGTCCTAATTCTGCTGGCATCCAAAAACATTGATGCTTTCCCAGATATTGGAATTGGGAGGATGAAGATTCATGAGATGGATGTTATTGTAGTGACTGGTTTTCATCAAGTGCCACTATTTATATTTTGGTTGGTTGCATAATCATCCAGATATTAAGACTGGATTTGGCATTTTTATCCATATATCAAGTCCTTCCTAAAGTCCTGGGATAGGAACATGTTGTTTTATGGTGTTAAAGGTATCATCAAAGGATGTAGGCTGCTTCAAGTAAACATGCCTTTCACAATTGACTGGTAGCAATTTTGTCAATGCCAATGATGTTTAAGTGATTATGATTATTAATAATTGTGGTGATGGGTTTTTTTTAGTTTTCATTTTATGATAGTCACCTTTGAGTTGCTATTGCAAAGCCAGATAAATTGACTAAAATAAACAAACAAACATGTGAAAGGACATGACTGAAGCATAACAAGTGGTATTTATACATAAGAGTCATTTTGACAGGAGAAGAGAACATTTTATTTCTGAGAAAAGCTGTGCTTGCCTCTCAGTTTTGCTTTTCTTTGAGTTTTATTCTAGAGCTGAAGCTGCAAATTACTTGTGGAAAAAGAGTAAGAATAGAAGTACCAGGCATTTCTAAGAGTGAGGGAAGGTTTGTTGTTTGTGATACTGCTTGTTGACACTGTTTCATTTCCTCTTCAAGGCCACTAGTTATAAAGCCTTGGCAAGCCTCAAACCACCATGTTTTGTTCCCACAAGTCAGGCTGATCTGCCATGTACTGATTTGCTGTTATGCCTCAATGTCTATGAGGGATGATTGAGAATTTTGTGTGATACTTTATTCAAGAAGGATTTGGCAGAACAGTGAACTATTTCAAAGGAGGATGAAAGTCAAAACAAGATATAACAATATGAGGGGAAAAGAGACCTACTGCATACAGCTAGTGAGAACTATTTTTACTCTTCACTTTTAAAAGTCCCATCTTTGCATGTTAAGTTGTAAAGCTGAATTTAAATTGTACAATTTTTACTTAGCACCTATTTCACTTTATGTATCATATTTCAAATGGGTGCACCTACACATTTGGTACAACCTGGTTCATATGGCTGCCTTAGTAACCATGTACCTACAGGAGATGCTCTGAACCCCAATGCATTAGATTAGATAATTTGTGTGTTTAGTAAGCCATGTAGCTTGTGCTATGATGAAAATATGGTTTTGCATTAAAAATTTCGACTATGTCTGAGAGAAGCTTAGAAAGTAGAAAAAGAATGCTTAGGGCATTTTCCACTTCCTTTTGGATAAGAAAGCAATGGTGTCATTGCAAGGTTATTTACAGAAAGGCAGATTGAACACATTGGAATTAAATGTCTATGGAGATTCTCAGTCATCCAGGTCATTGTTGACTATAGGAACCATTTGTGTTTCAGACTGAGATGCAGACAGTACAGACTCATCCCCAACAGCCTGCGCCGGTGCTCAACAGTGAAGGGATACAGGGCAGAAAACATCCTGCACAGTTCCAACTTCTCAATGAGTCAATAATGATAATTGTAATTAAATGTTCACAAACCTCAACAGAGTCCTTCAGCTTTTCTAACCTATTGACAGTCCTCATTTCAGTTTATTTCCAGATACAGAACATCTCTTGTCTCTGCTAGAACTCTCTTTTATAACTGCACTCAGTATATTTTCTCTTTTTTCCTCTTTCATGGCAGCAATCAAGAACCACCCTGATTATAAATTACCTATCCAGAAGACAGGAAAATCAGTTTTCTTCTTAATGTTCACTGGGAAAAAATAAAAATGTTACATCATCTGAAAAGGTGTAACAAACAATATTCATAGATGAGTCGCAGTTCTTCGGTATCAGGGAATGTATAAAATGCCGTCGTCTTTCCGAAAGCTAAAAATAACAATCATAGCAATAATAACAGGGTCAAGCACACAGAAGACAAAAAGATTAGATGTGAATGCATCATGAGAGTGAAAAAGATTTTAATGTCTACTTTGCTTACCAATGGGTAAGCAAGAACAAAGGGTGGGTTTGGAATGCTACAAGTAGATCAGACAGTTAAGAACAAAATGGGCAGGGGTGGAATTCAAATTTTGTAACAACTGGTTCTATGGGCATGGCTTCATTTGTGGGTGTGGCTTGGTGGTCATGTGACTGGTGGCCATGGCCATGTGGCCATGTGACTGGCAAACCAAATACAAGTGGTCCTCGCTTAATGGCCAGTTGCTTAGCAAATGTTCTAATTTATGACTGATCTCCCCAGAGCTACTTGATCTGTTTTTGGAGTTTTGACAGCCATGCAAACACACACACACACACGCACACGCACACACACTTCTAACCCTGCTATTCTTTGATTCTGTAAGGATCTCCTGCTGGAGGAGGGGGTTGGACTAGATGACCTCCGAGATCCCTTGAAGGCCAGCCCTAGATTGCTGTGCTGCTTCAAAGAGTCTTCTGAAGCCAGGGTTTGTGTCCTTCCTTCCTCTCCTTTTTTCCTCTCTCCCTCCCTCCTTCCTTCCATGTATCTCATTCACTTTCTCCTCTCTCCCTCTCTCCCTTTCTTTCTTTCTTTCTTTCTTTCTTTCTTTCTTTCTTTCTTTCTTTCTTTCTTTCTTTCTTTCTTCCCTTCTCTTTCTTTCTTTCTTTCTCTCTCTTTCTTCTCTTTTTCTTTTCTCTCCTCTCTTTCTCTTTCTTTCTTTCATTCATTCATTATTTCTTTTCTTACCCCCATCTCTCTCTCTCTCACACACACACACACACACACACACACACACATACACACACACAGAGCAGTGGCAGCGGCTGCAGTGGTGCTTTGAGCACCATCCCCAGACCTCGCAAAACACCTCTATGGGTGGCAGAGGTGGCAGACCTGGCTCTGGAGGCCTCCCGTAAGTGACAGAGATGGCCCTGCTTATGGGAGGCAGCCGGGTCCACCATTCTACTGGTCGGAGCACTGCAGCTGACTGTGCCACAGCCACCAAATGGTAAGGAGAGCTGGGAGAGCGCCATGTGGCAGCTTAGCCAGCCAAGCCTGGGAGTGGGGCTTTTACTTAGCCAGCCAAGCCTGGGGATGGGGCTGTGCTGGTGGGGGCAGGTAGGTAGGCCCCAGCCAGTGCCACCAGTGGGATGGGGCCATGCTGGTGTGGAAGCTAGCTAGCTGAGCCCAGATGGGGGGCAGGTAGGTAGGCTGGGTGAGGTCCGGGGGGGCACCAGAGATGGCTGGGTGAGGCTTGGGGAGGCCCGGGGACAGTGGAGGAAGGAGTATCATGACTCGCAGGCTTACCTGTGACTAGGCAGATCAGTGGAGAGGCTCGTGTCAGCTCTGGGCTGCTTCCCTCACCTGCTCTTGCTGGGAGAGCCTCTCCCAGCAGAGAAAAAAGCTTGTAAAAAGAAAAAAGCCTTTGGGAAATGGCTCCTGGGCAGCAAAGAGAAACAGGATTCAACCAGGCTGCTTCTCTGCTGCCCAGGAGCAGTTTCCCAAAGGGAGGGGGGCTTAGAAGCTTTTTGCTGTGCTGCAGTGAAAGCCAGGCAGCAATGGCTGGCCTGGTGGGCAGGTAAAAGCAGGCTGTAGGCATGTAGCACATGCACACAAAGTTGCACATGTGCAACAGGGACTGCCTGGGCAGGGAGCAGAGAAGCGGATGGAGACGGGTGGGGCCAGCCAGAGGCCCGTTTTACCAGTACTCCGAACTATCGGGAACTGTAACAACTGGTTCTGAACCGGTGAGAACCGGTAGAATCCCACCCCTGAAAATGGGGCATTAAAAGAAAATTTGAAGAATAGTGAAGCTAGTATACTAGGAAAACCTACTGAGTACTGGAGAGAACAAAATGACTTATAAGAAAAACTAAATGAAGAACTGAAAAGAGGCTTAGGATGACAAAACATTATGTGACAAGTACATTAAAAAATAGCAGGGAAAACAGATAACAAAACATGACCAAGCCTTCAAAATAAATGCATACTAAGCCAGAATTGAGAAAATAGCAGCAGATAGCAAAGAAACTGAAAGAACAATGGATCACTGGTTAGCTGCTGCAGGAAGTTTACACAGACTGATTACAAACAACATCATGACAAAGTAACAACAAGGGTGCATTCAAAAATCTGCAAGAAACATCTTTTGTGTACAAGCAAGAACTGGTGGCACCATAAAATAGACAAAATCATAGGAAATGAAGAAGCTAAAGTGCTCTGGGACTTTAAAATCCAAACAGGAAGCTGCCATCTGACTTATAGCTGTCAATCAGAAAGACAAAACAGTTTGGTTAGTGGATATGGCAGTACCTAGAAACAGGCAGAAAAGAAGAGAAGGAACTGGAACAGATAACAAAATACAACAACCTGCAAATAGAAACAGAATGACTGTGAAAAAAGAAAGTAAAGTTAGTACCAATAGTAATAGGCACCTTGGATGCAATCCCAAAACAATTGGAGCATCCCTTGAACACCATTGGAATTAACAAATTCATCATCAGTCAATTGCAAAAGGCAGCTTTACTTGGAACAACTTACATCCTGCAATAATATCTGTAACACCATCAAACATTCACATTTGCCTATCCCCAGGTCCTTGGGAAGGATTTGATAGTCAGACAAAAATCCCAATCCAGTCTGAACATCTGGCTGACTATGGTGAACCATAACAACATCAAGCACATGATGTCACTAAGATTAGATGTGAATACATCATGACAGTGATAAAGGATTTTAAAGTCCAAACTCAATGGAGAAAATACCATCAAACAATTTCACGGGCACAATTTCAATCAATACATATACAACTGGTATAGTGAAGTGAACTCAAGCAGAAATAAAAGCCCTTAATAGGAAGACCAGAAAATTAATGACATGAAATCATGACTTTCATACATCCAGCAATACTGACAGACTCTACTTAACAGGGGCAAAGATGGGCATGGAATGTTGCAAGTATACCAGAAAGTTGAAAAATAAAAAGGGAATTGGAAGAATATTTCAGTGAAGAAGGTGCACTGAAGTAAACCAGGAAGGTTTAGTGAGTACTGAAAGACAAAACTGATGTTGGAAAAAAATATCCAGGTCCAGTTCCAAGCTGGGAGAAAGGCACTGGAGATAAAATGGAGTGTGAAGGCTGATTAAAAAGGAAGGTTCTCTTTATTGAAGAAACAGATCCACCAAACCACATGTGATTCTGGGCATCTGACAAAATGGAGTTGAGAGTGGGTGGGTTTTTATAGCTTCTTTGAGCTATATTTGAGCTTCTTATTCCTATGCAAGAATACATTCTTTAATATTCTATTGGCTGTTGTCAGATTCCTATGGGGTCATGGCTGGCTCTATAGACAAAAGGGGAAATGCAAAGTCTAGGTGCTTGTCTAAGCTAATCTGGTCAACCTTTGGTTTATTGTTTATCTGAATTTCTGTCTTGACCCAGTCTTTCTGAATGGATTACCAAATCTGCATTTCTAAAAGCTGGCCTCCTCAGTTTCTGCTTGGGACAGGGAAACTGGGGCTGGTTTCTGCCTCCCTTAAGATTTTTTTTCCATTTCTCCTTTAGGGGAATTCTATCCTGACTTTTTAAATATTTCCAACAATATTTCATTTTTCTGGGGTGAGGTGGGGGCGCTTCCCACACTGTCTTACACAAAGGACCAAATGAAGACTAGAGAAGAGACATGGCAAGGAAAGCATTACATGGTCAGTACATTAAAAAAAATCACAGCCAAAGTGAACAAATAAGATCAGGCAATGGCTAAGAGACAAACCTGCCATATCATTTTCATGAATCTTTGCTGCTCATTGAAATGCATCTAATATATGACCCTTGGTTCTTTTTATTTTATACAAGTAAAAATATTAAATTGTTTTTGTCCACATATGAGCTACGGTGGCACAGTGGTTAGTGTGCAGTACTGCAGGCTACTTCTGCTGCCTGCCTAGCTATAAAGCACTATAAAGTGGTATATAAGTCTAAGTGCTATTGATATATATATATATATATATATATATATATATATATATATATGTATGTCTTGGTGTATTCGGGTCTTGTCCCGTGTAAGATTGAGAATACCTTGGCAACGTTTCGATGAAATCTCATCCGTCATCTTCAGGCTGGTGTCTTCAGCTTCGTTCTCCTGGGCAAATTTTGCATGGTATTTTATAAACTCCTTGGTTTTCTAGCTGGATCTTGTCTTTGGGGTTTCTTAAGATGTTGGCTAAGGGAGACTCCCCCCAAAAACCAAGACACAGAACAGGACAATGGCATCGCCCTCCTCCCTTACATCAAAGGCACCACAGATAAAATCAGCAAAATTCTCCACAAACACAATATCAGGACAGCCTTTGGCACTGATCAAAAAATAGCCAACATCTTAAGAAACCCCAAAGACAAGATCCAGCTAGGAAACCAAGGAGTTTATAAAATACCATGCAAAATTTGCCCAGCCACATACATTGGACAAACCAACAGGAGAATAAATGCATCGCAGAACACAAGAACGCAGTCAGAAAAGAAGAAAAACTTCCTCCCTTTTCCAGCACTTTAAAGCCACAGGACATGAAATTGATTTTGAGGGATCCAAACTTATCTCCAATACTGAACACTTCAACAAGAGAATAATTAGGGAAGCCATTGAAATAGAGAAACACCCCATAACATGAATAAACGGGATGATACTTCCCACCTACCAGACATCTGGAAACTAGCCCTAATCAACAAACGAGTCCCAGCCACAAAACCAACACGGACCCAAAATAACACATGATGCCACCACCAATCTCCTTCACCAGACTCAAACCCAAGCCCATACAGATGAAAGGCAACCACCATCCACAAACCAGACCATGGCTGCAACACCAGCTGCTACACCCCCTCCAACCCCAAACTAAGCAAACTGACACCGCTATAAACACATAGCCAGACCTCAAACTCGGAGCCAAACCAAGGCCCAGAATGCCACATCACAGCCTTCCACCCAGGATACTACATCACAGAACCCAGGAAATCACAACACAAAACATCAGGAGGTTGCAGCACAGACAACGACCCAGGAGATTACAGCACCACACCCAGGACATCACAACAATAGAACTCAGAAGGTCATCACACAGCCCATTACCCAGGTCGTTACAACACAAAGGCTGAGAGACACACAGCCAGCACCTCAGCCACACAGGGTCTCAGGAAAAGCCATCCAATCTGCATACATCAACTCCACAAACCAATCAAGAAGTAACAACACAGCCAACTCTAGAGTTTAAAAGGGGAAAACAGCCACAATCACACACTTCTCCCAGGAGAACGAAGCTGAAGACACCAGCCTGAAGATGACGGATGAGATTTCGTTGAAACGTTGCCAAGGTATTCTCAACCTTACACGGGACAAGACCCGAAAACACCAGGACCTATATATATATATATATATATATAGAGAGAGAGAGAGAGAGAGAGAGAGAGACATACACATACAGAATAGAGTTGGAAGGGGCCTTGGAGATCTTCTAGTCCAACCCAAAACTGTAAGCCCTGAGTTTTTGTATCCCAAAACTGTAAGCGCTCTGAGTCCGGAGAGAAGGGGGATATAAATATGAATAAAAATAAAAATAAATAAAAAAACCCTCCTCAAACAGGAGACCCTATATAATATTCCAGAGTTAACAATTGTTAATAAGAAAGACAAAAAAATAGTCTGGATAGTGGGCATGACCGGTACCTGGGAACAGCAGAAGAGAAGAAAAAGAACTAGAGCAAGGTGACCAGACATCCCGCTTTTGGCGGGACAGTCCTGAGTTTTCACAATTTGTTCCATGTCCCGCGGGGTTTTTAAAAAGTCCCGATTTTTCAGAAAGAATGCATGAAAGTTCCAACTTCAGGGTGGGGCTTGTCACTGCAGGCTCTGGGCTGACCCTGCCTGAGAGCAGCTGCAGCTGCAAGCCAAGAGAGAGAGAGAGAGAGAAAGAGGGAATGTGCATGTTGCGTGGGTTAGTGTCAGGGAGGGATGCATGTCGTTGTCTTCTCTGACCCAGGGTGAGCTTCCTTCCGCAAAGCGCAGCTCTCAGAGGGCGAGGGGAGTAGGTGTTTGCTGTGTAGTGAAGGCGGCGGTGGCGGAAGAAGCCCAGTGAACGCTCCTTGCTGCGCGCTCCCTCACTCGCAGCCGGGCTTTGGTCCTGCATTTCCCGCTCCAGCAAAACGGCGCCGTGGGCCAGCCCCCTTGCTGGGCTGGCAAGCACAAAATAGCCACGCTCAGCCCAGGTGAATTGTGCTTTGCTCGGCCAGGCACTTCCTGGGAATTGCAGCAGGCAGAGAGAGAAAGAGAGGAGAGAGAGAGAGGAGAGAGAGAGAGAGAGAGAGGGGCAAGAGCAGAGCAGGCCCGGCCTTGCGGCCTGAGCAGGCTTTGTTTTCTGCTGCTTGGGTGGCTTCGCCGGGAGTGGCTGCTGCTCCCTCCTGAGGCTGCGGAGGTAAAACCGTGCTGGGTGGGAGTCTCCTGGGAATGAGGGGGAGAGACCGCCGCTGCATCTTTACCTAAATCTATCTGTCTGTGTGTGTGTATGTGTGTGAGAGAGGGAGAGAGAGAGAAAGAGAATTCATAAAATCCCTCCCCCCTTCAGCCATTCTTCCCCTTTCCTTCAACCTGGCATTTCTGCCACTGTATGTTTTTTTAATTTGTGCCGGAGGCTCTTTTTTTCAAGGTGGCTTGCCGCGTCTTTTTAAGGGGAGGGGGAAGGAGAGAGGTTCTGCCTTAAGCAAGAACTGTTTCATATAGACCGAAATTTTAATCAAGAACTGCCCCTCCCCCCCTATCAATGGTGTCCCGCTTTACCAATGTTAAAATCTGGTCACCTTAAACTAGAGACAATCAAAAAATACAAAGACCCACAAACAGAAATGGACCCACTATGGCAAAAGAAGGCAAAAGTAAGGCTGATAGTAGCAGGCACCTTGGGTACAATCCCAAAAACATCTGGAGTACTACTTGAGCACCTTCAGTATTGGCAAATCACTATCTGTTAATTGCAAAGAAAAGCTTCACTTTGAACAGCTCATATTCTGTGATGATATCTTTATTATTGTTAAATAACGGCTTCTGTGTGTCCCTTGCAAAAGATCTGTTAGATAGATAAAAATGCTAAATCTAGTCTAAATATCTGGCTGACTGTGCAATGAACCGTAACAACTACATTAAAATAAAAATGGTTCTCATGATAGTTATACAACAGCCTCAGAATCTTTGCTGCTCATTGAAATGCATCTAAATGGCCCTTGGTTCTTTCTATTTTATATAAGTAAACATATTTCCAATATTTAAAAAAATATATATCCTGCTTGGAAAAGTATATAGTAAGAAAATTGTTTCTTGTCTACATATACATATAGAATAGAGTTGGAAGGGACCTTGAAGGTCTTCTAATCCAACCACCCTGCTCAAACACGAAAACCTATTTCAGCAAATGGCTGTCCAGTCTATTTTAAACACCTCCAGTAATGAAGTACCCACAACTTCTGAAGGTAAGCTGTTCCACTGATTAATTGTTCTCACTGTTAGGAAGTTTGTCCTTAATTCTAGGTTGCTTAGGTTGTGGCTACCCAGAGATTAGCCAAGATGAGGGTAGGTATCTCCTTTCTGTGACTTCATTTGGGCTTTTATAATTTGGAATTTATAATTATTAGTAAAATTTATAAAATTCTAAATGTAATTTCACACCATTTGCATTTTCTCAATTGATTCACATTTGAAAGCTCAATGTTGCTATGACCCTATTCATATTTCCTTACATATTTAACAGATGTATTTATGCTACCATAAAATTTGTGAGCATTTCAACTTTTCAGATGATATACTATATTTTCCCACAGTGTTTCCTTTATTTGGGCTGTTTTGAAAGAACTCTTTACATTTTTATAGCTATCTTGTCATGTCATATATATTAAAATTCCCTCTTGTTCAGTCCTTTTTCACAACCTCTGTTTAAACAAAACAACATCTGAGTCAGCTCTTGATAAGAAAGGAAGTATGTGTAATTTTAGATGGCATATTATTTATTATTATGACAGTGATTATGTGCCATTTCTACCATGGATTATTGATATTTATTTACAATATTAACCCAGAAATATTTCATCCCATTCAATTATAATTAGATGTATTTCATTCTCTTTCATTTCAGTCTCTTTTTAATTCATCCATTTATTTCTCTTTAATTTTACAAAAATACAATAAAGCATTTTATGTTGCTTTATTTTATGTTAGTGTTAGCAGATATACCGTGTTTCCCCGAAAATAAGACCTACCCCGAAAGTAAGACATAGCACTATTTTCTAAACCTGCCCTAATATAAGACTACGAAAATAAGACCTAGTGTGTTTTGGGAAAAAAATATAAGACAGTGTCTTATTTTCGGGGAAACATGGTAGTAGCTATGGTAAAGAAACAGAGTTGTTATATTCTGCGCCTCATGTAATTGATTTTAATCTATGGTATATGCTTATTGTACTCTAGCTGTAGAGAAACAATCCTAACATCATGATAGCTATATAGTAAGGATGAATGGGATAGTAATAATGATCTCTTCAAGTGAATCAAGAATGATAGTGAATATAAGACCAATATTGTTGTCAGTATTTAATTGAGAAATAAATTGTTCGATTCAAAGCACATTAATGTACAGTATACAGATTTAATTGCTTCTATTTGTTTAGGTATGGCTAGAGGCTTTCTTTAGGAGGAAGTAAATGAAGTCAGTGTTCAGGTATAACAGAAGCATTCAGGCTTAAAATTCCTCAATGTGATAGTTTAAGATGAGGAATAGGAAATTAAGATTTGTGATTATGGCGATGAAGGAGAGTGTACTTGCACACAAAAAAAGGGAATGAAAAATTCCTCTTTTTTTTGAGCAAAGAACTAGATGTTCTGTCTCCCAATCATTCTAAATTTATTATCCAAATCTGATGCATGCTGTATAGACTGGACAAACTTATTTGGATATCAGAACACTAGATGCATAACCATGTTTCTGTGTCTTGAGGATGCAAAGGATCAAAAACTAGTCACTTGTTCAACCATTGAGCATGGGGAAAATGTCAGCCATTCCTTGCTCACTTGCCAGAGTGAGTTTACTCAGTGTACCATCCCACCCTATCAGTTCCATTGATAGATATGTGTGTGTGTGTATGTATTGTATGTATGTATGTATTGTATGTATGTATGTATGTATGTATGTATGTATGTATGTATTGTGCATGTATGTATATGTATATATGTATGTAACTGGAATGTGTAATCTTCCTGGATCTATTGGCTGGTTGCGGAGACACAGCAATTGGCAGACCTTAATCTGAAGGCATGGACCTGAAGCCTGGACTCCAAGAGAAGTATGGAAGGATTTAGCTTGGGGACAACAGCTAGAGCAGGGGTGGGCAAACTTTTTGACTCGAGGGCCACAATGGGTTCTTAAACTGGACCGGAGGGCCGGAACAAAAGCATGGATGGAGTGTTTGTGTGAACTAATATAAATTTAAAGTTAGATTACTTCACGTAGCCTTCTGGGAGAGCAAGAGAACCCTCCGCTCTTTCGGCTCCACGGGCCGGATAGGACAGCCGAATGGGCTGGATCCGGCCCCGGGCGTAGTTTGCCCACAGCTGAGCTAGAGGGTTTACTTTCACCTTTCATGTTGTTTGCTGAGACATGTTTGATCTTCTCCAGCTTCCTGTCTCCCTGCCTCATCCTCTACTTTCTACCTTTCATTCAGTGCTCAGTAAAACTGGCCACTGTATTGAGACACTTGCTTATATGTGAAAACAATGGTCTTGCCTTTTTTGATGCAATTGAAAAAAATGGACTTAGAATTAAAGTCAAATTATTTTGTGCTAAGCTTTCCAATGTTACTTGTTAATGTTTTGAACCCAAGAATGAGGACAAGCAATTTAGAAGCATAAAAACTCAGATTGCTTGAGTGAATGATGAACAAGGCAGTTTAATACAATACCTACACTCATATCCCTTCCCCTTCACCCAAATACAACAGAATAAGGTGATATATTGCCTATGTCAGGATCCAAGAACCAAGAAAGACACATGGAGTTAGTTAAGTTAGTTTCTTTACTGTTCTTCACTTACAGACAGAATCTTGCCACATCAAAGCAACTATTTGCATAACTACAGATACTGTATCTGGCAATATCCAGGGAAAAAGCCATTTTAATCCTCTTCCTACCAACCAAACTTTACACATTCCACAGCTTCTTTGCCCTTTAAAAATCAGCCCCTCCTTCATGGGAATCCAGACTACATTCCACTATACTTTGCATGATAGCAAGCCTCTATTGTTTTCAAAACTCTTAATACTGACTGTTAGATTTGCATGAAGAGTCAAATGCAGAGTGCTTCAGTGAAGAGTTTATTAGTGACTACAGCTCATAACAGACCCGATTTGGCTGGTCTGCGCTGCTACTTATAGCCAGCAGCCGCAGTTGCCAGCCAATCAAAGTGCAGGGTTTTCCCGCACTTTTTAAAACAAACATTTCTGACATTTTACAAGAAAAGTTCAAACTTAACCAATGACATTCAAACCTGCATACATAACACCCCTCCCCACTAGGTTCAGTCCATACTCAAACCCCAACCTATCTAATGTATTCTTTTAAATAGGTGGGGCTCTTACGTGTACGTTGAGACCTTCGTGGTTCAGAAGTTTTAACGTTCTCACCCAGTGAGAGGGAAATGTGTCTGTTGACATTTCCCTAGTTGGACTTCCTGTGAAAGAAGACCCTGTTTGATTGTTAGAATCTGGTCTCTCCTCCCAACCCATCTCAAGCCCAATGTCAGCACCCAAGTCAGGTAGTGATGTGCAATCTTCCACTTGTAAGGATGGATTTTGGCATTGTGACAGGTTTTGGGATGGTTCCTGTCGTAATGGCTCATTACACATGGGGTTGATTCTTGTTTGCTGATTATCCTCATGTTCCTCCCCTCCCCTAGAAAAGCATTAGGTATGGGAACTAGAGAGGAACAATTGCAATGTTCCTGAGGTAACCTGGATCTAAGCTGATCAATGTGCCTGCTCCAGAGGACTCCATCCTCTGTTTGTACCCTGTAAGTACGAGGGCCTGTGATTTGAGTTATTTCAGCAGGAATCCATGAAGGCTCACCCATAAGGTTCTTAACATAAACAGAATCACCCACACTGAACGTGCGAACTTTGCTAGTGGAATCTAGTGGTGCATTGGGTGCGTAAGTGGGATGAAGGTGGTCAAGGGGAGACCTAAGTTTCCTACCCATCAACAACTCTGCTGGGGATAAGTTAGTTGATGGGTTAGGAGTGATGTGCTGAACACTAAGAAGTTTTTCAACTTTCTCAGTGATGTCCCCAGGACCCAACTGCTGAAGCTTTTCCTTGGTAAAACGTACCATTCGTTCAGTCCAGCCGTTAGCCGAAGGGTGCCCAGGGGCTGTCAGGGCATGTCTGATACCCTGTTGTGCTAGATAGGA
Source organism: Naja naja (assembly GCA_009733165.1). Classification (NCBI taxonomy): domain Eukaryota; kingdom Metazoa; phylum Chordata; class Lepidosauria; order Squamata; family Elapidae; genus Naja; species Naja naja. Next base: position 139,383,189 of record CM019150.1, read on the forward strand.
TTCAAAGAGGTTGGATGTAAATTGAGGGCCATTGTCAGAGACAAGAACATCAGGTAACCCGTGGGTTAAAAAGCTTTTAAGCTGCTTGATGACAGCATCAGTTGTGGTGGATGCCATAGGGATTACCTCTAGCCATTTGGAATATGCATCTACTATAATAAGGAAGGTGTGCCCTCTGGTAGGGCCAGCGAAATCAATGTGAATCCTAGACCAGGGGCCCTAGGACATTCCCATTCCTATTTGGGGGCGAGAGGTGGGGCAGGCCTGACTACCTGACAGTTGGGACAAGATGCAACCCAGTTTTCAACCATTTTGTCAATACCTGGCCACCATACATAACTCCTGGCCAATCCCTTCATCCTTACAATACCAGGATGACCCTCATGTAACATTTCCAAAACCTCCCTTTGCAGTTTTGCAGGAATAACCACCCTGTTACCCCACAAAATACATCCTCTTAATACAGATAATTCAGTTTGCCTGGACTTAAAAGGTTGGGCAAGGTGAGGTAGATCTTGAAGAGGCCAACCTTTCTTAATCCAGCCTATAATAGGAGCCAATAAAGTGTCTTTGGCAGTCTCTCTGGCAATTTCAGCAGCGTGTACTGGAAGCTTGGCAACAGTTTCTAGGAAAAGGTGTGTGCCTCAGGTTCAAAGTCCTCCTTGTGACAAGGAAGTGGGCAACGACTCAAGGCATCAGCATGTCCAATGTCCTTGCCAGGCTTGTGGATAAGGTTGTATGAATAAGCAGCAAGAAATTCAGTCCACCTCAGCATTCTTAGTGACAGGATAATGGGTGTAGGTTTGTCTCCTGCCACAATGCCTAACAAAGGTTTGTGAACTGTGACAATGGTAAATGTTCTCCCATATAAATACTCATGAAATTTCTTGATAGCTGCAACAATTGCCAATGCTTCCTTGTCCAATTGTCTGTAATTCCTCTCTGCTTTGGTCAAGGTGCGAGAGAAAAATGCAATAGGGGCTTTCCTCCTGCTGGGAAGCCTGTGGCTCAAACCCCCCCCACTCCAAAGGGGGATGCATCACAAGTCAGTACATCAGGTAAATTCTCAGAGAACTGTATGAGTACAGCATCAGACGTTATTAGTCTTTTAATACTGTTAAATGCTGATTGTTCTTTCCTGCCCCAGACCCAAACAGACTTTTGTCAAGCAATGTGTAATGGTTCTGCAATGGTTGCCTTCTGAGGTAGGAACATGTGGTAAAAGTTAATAAGTCCAAGGAAGGCTTGCAAATCTGTTTTGCATTTTGGTCTAGGGGCTTCTTTGATTGCTTGAACCTTGGCATCTGTAGGGTGGATGCCATGCTTGTCAATCATATAGCCCAAGAACTCAACCTTGTCAGTTCTAAGAGTGCATTTTTCTTCCTTGAATTTTTAACCCCACTTTCTTGAATCTGGTAAGGACTTCTCTGAGTCTCTCTTGTAATTGAGTGTCATTTTCAGCAGAGATTAACACATCATCAAAGTAAGGCACTACCCCTGGCAGTCCTTGGAGCATCCTTTCCATAAGGCTTTGGAAAATGCCTGGTGCCCCGCTTACTCCAAACTGTAACCTTTTACATTTGAAGGCACCTCTATGAGTCACAATGGTTTGGGCCTCTTCAGTGGCATCATCAACTGTTAGTTGTTGATATGCCTGGGCCAGATCCAATTTGGCAAAGACTGTACCCCTGCCAAGTGAATGTAATAAATGATGCACCACTGGAACTGGATATGTGCTCTGTTGAAGTGCATGGTTCAATGTCCCCTTATAGTCCCCACAGATTCTCACTGACCCATCATCTTGACTGGTGTGACTATGGGTGTCTCCCATCTGGAGTGGTCAGTTCTAAAACTCCTTGAGCTATTAGTTTATCTAATTGTGCATCAATTTTTTCCTTTAAGGCAAATGGGACCCTTCTGGGCTTTAAGCGTGGGGGCACCTTGGGATCTAGGTTGAAAGTGATAGGGGTCCCATATACTTGCCCAATCTGTCGCTGAAGACCTCTGGAGACTCAGACTTCAAGGCCTCCTCCCATTCAGTGTTGCTCACGTGATTGATGCCAGTCACCTCGATGCCTAGTGGATTGAACCACTCAAGTCCCAGCAAGCTTGGTCCTTGTCCACGATGGTCAGGGGCAAATGTTTGGTGTGGCCTTTGAACTTCATGATGAATTCTCTTGTTCCAACTACTGGAATCTTGTTCCCTTGGTAGTCTTTAAGAGTCAGTGCTTGCTTCTGGAAATGCTTCTTCTGAATGTTGGGAAGTAGCCTGTGAATAGTGTCCCATGACACCATAGATAAATAGGAGCCTGAGTCCACTTCCATTTGGCAAGGCCTTCCTTCAATGAATACCTTCACATGTACTTTTCTGCTTCTCAAAGGTGAAGAATGACCAATGGTGACTGTTTGATGAGTTTCATTCTTCCCATTTGCTTCTGAGTTAGCCCCATTTTCTCACTGAAGTTGTTAGGCTTGAAATCTCTGTCAGGAAACTTCTTTCTGCTTGGTGGAGTTCTGGATGATTTGCAGACTCTTGCTAGGTGACCTCTTTTTTCACAATGGAGACAGATGGTATAAAAAACTTGCATTCAGTGCGGGGTGACCCCCACAACCTCTGCAATAAAAGTCTTGCCTCTTTCTTCCAAGGTCTTTCCTTTTCTTCTCCATTCTGAGTCTATAAATTCCTTCCTCCACCTCGCTACAGTCTGAATCAGAATCTAATTGCTCGCAATGGGTTGTTGTGGATTTTTCCACATCAGGATGGCTTGCAGCCTTTTTAATTTTCTTCATGGCTGCTGCTGAGGACTTGGTAGCTTCCGCTGAAGAAGCTTCTTCTATGGCCTCCTCAACCGTGATCTTAGGTTTCATTAATAATTTGCTCTGCAAAACCTTGTCTTTTAGGCCTAGAGCAAATCGATCGCGTATGGCCTCTTCTAAGTTGATAAATTCACATGCACCCCCATTGTCCCTTAAACTTGCCACGAAGTCATTAATGTTTTCGCTTTCCCCTTGATCCGCGGTAGAATTGTGTCTCTTAATGAGGCACGATACTTGTGGCGCGTAATGGGCTCTTAATAACTTTTCTAAATCCGGCCAGTCCATTACCTTCACGTCTGCAGCTCCCGCCAATGCCTTCGCCATCTTGAAAATAGCCGGACTGCAGTGGGTGAGAAAGACCGCCCTCTTCCGCTTGTCGGAAATGTTGGCGAGATCGTTTCCCTTGAAATACATTTGGAAATGATCTGCATACGAGTCCCAGTCTTCTGCCATCGCATCGAACGGGGCTGGGTGTGTGTGTTCAGCACAGCCATCTCTCTCGGCTTCTTCTCCGCGTTGTCTTCTCTTCGGGAAGGATCCCACCTTCATAACCAGTGTTAGATTTGCATGAAGAGTCAAACGCAGAGTGCTTCAGTGAAGAGTTTATTAGTGACTACAGCTCATAACAGACCTGATTTGGCTGGTCTGCTGCTACTTATAGCCAGCAGCTGCAGTTGCCAGCCAATCAGAGTGTAAGGGATTTCCCGGACTTTTTAAACCAATCATTTCTGACATTTTACAAGAACAGTTCAAACTTAACCAATGACATTCAAACCTGCATACATAACACTGACAAGCCAACTTGGACTTGCATTTGGACTCTTGTAACCTATTCATGACAACATGCTGCTCCCAATTCAGCCAAGAATTTCCTCCAATAAGAGTAAGTACTGTCCTCCTACAGCGGTGAAATATTGTCATTTCTGAAATACATTCTCTATCCATGGATATAATGCCATTGGCAAGTAGATAATAGAAACTCCATGTGATTTAAAATTTAATGTCAAGGTAATATACTATTTAGGCATAGCTAGTTTATTAGCTTCGGTTCCATGTCATTCTTACTTACGTTCCTTCTGTACAGTACTATTTCTCTATCAATTGCATTTTTTAAAAAACTGCTTTTAAACTCTGAAAGTCATTTCCCCAGAATTACAGTATTTTCAAGTGGCCAAAGAGCCTAGCTATCATAGATCTAATGCAACCACAGTGAGAATGGACTCACAAATATCTCGTACAATGACAGGAGATAATGAAGTGCTGTTTCTTCCAAGGTCTGTGGTATAGTAGAGAAAGGTAACTATGATTTTTATATTACAGATACCCATTGAAATGTGTCTAATGCTGTTCTATTCTATTCTGACCCAAATATGATATTGATTTGGGTTGGTATTCTGCTTTTATATAGATAGAACTATTGGTAGAACTGATTCTAATTTCTAAAATAACATTAATACTGCAGAGAAACATTTCATATATCTTTCCTCTATCTTTTCCTATCCTCATTCCTCACCACATACAAGTGAATGAATAAACATATCCTTCATCCAGTAGGTAGTTTCCAGTCCCCGTTGGTGACATATCATATTCATGGTTACCATACTATATTTAAGCTATCTTATATTCCCAGGAAAAAACCGTGACATCAGAACGTCCACTTTTTAAGTAAATTGCTCATGACTTCAGTGCAGATTAGGTTAAAAGCCTTCTTCCCGATTATACTTCGTAAATTAGTAGGAACTGCAGATTTTGGATTTTAAAAGACTGAATTAATGCTGTGAAAAACTGGATAAATTCTGATTTCTAAAAGTACTTTTTTTCATCTGACTTTGCTGATGAATCTAACAATGAAGAAGAATTTTTTTAAAAAGAATATAGATATTCCTTGTCTTATAGCAGTTCACTTAGTGACTGTTCAAAGTTAAAATGACACTGAATAAAGTGACTTATGAGTGTTTTTCATGCTTAGGATCATTGCAGCATCCCCATAGCCATGTGATCAAAATTCAGATGCTTAGCAACTGGTTCATATGTATGATGATTGTAGTGTCCTGGGATCATGGCATCCCCTTTTGTGACCTTCTGCCAAGCAAAGACAATGGGGAAGACAGATTCACTTAACAATCACATTACTAATTTAACTGCAGTGATTCATTTAACAAGTGTGGCAAGAAAATTCATAAAATGAGACAAAACTCTCTTAACAATGATCTCACTTAGCAACAGAAATTGTGAGAGCAGTTGTCATAAGTGGAGGACTATCTACCTAGCATCCCTCTGTAGAACCCTCTAAATCCTAGCATTAGAGGACCATTCTGTGCTAAAACAGGAATGTTTCACAAAACTATTAGATGCAAAATCTCATTTCTCCCTCCTAAAATCTACATTACATGTTACTGAGAAATTCCACCACTATCCCATCCCTACCCCATCCTGGGCCTCAATGAATTCAATTATGTTTCTAAATGGTCTTTTGATCGCAGTGCTTACCTTGCCCACATATTGAGTATCTGGACCAGTATATTCCTCCAATAAAAAAAATTGATTCCACATCCATCCACGCTTTGTCCGATGCATGGCTTTTCCCTGATCCTTAGCCAGCCCCATTATCCTTTTAGCTTGCAAATACATGCTAGTCCTCTTCGGTGACAGTAAAGTAGGAATCTCGTAAAAAATACAAGTCCAAATTAGAAATGACAAGCAGTTGCAAGTTTTCATTCTCTGGGCCTTCTGCAGAGAAGTCTGCTGAACTTGGTATGTCTTTTCCTTTAACCAGTAGAATCTTCTGCAAATGTTGCTGTACTCCTCTTTGAGATAATCTGTAAATTGGATAAATGTTTAGATGAGTTTTAAGTTTATATACCTTGATGCAACCCCATCACCACCACCTCATTTTGTGCATGTAGGTTACAATGTTCAACCTTCAGAAGATCCTATACATATTAAATAAAGGGCTGAGAAACATGTGCATCAGATTGTACAAATCATACTCTAATAGTATAATATTCAAAGCCAATCCAAATGAAAGGCAGAAATTACCTATAACCAATTTTTTGCTCTGACTTACCCTAGAGGTGAGAATGTATCATTGTGGGCGAGCTATTTTATACAGAAGTACTAACACCACCATTCCTCTCCTCCCACTTTTTCTGATATCCTGTTCTAATGTGTTTCTCCTCTGCATATCTTTCCAATACCCCCTTCCCCTTTTAAACAATAGTCTGTCAATATTGACACAGACTGATCTTCCTGAAATCTGGAACAGGAGATTGTTTAAGTCATTCAAAATTTATGCCAATGAATAAATTGTATCTTCAGGAAAGCAAGGTTGTTTAACTTTCCTCTATGGGGAACTGCACTTTAAAAGAAAGCTTTTTTTTTAATCTCAGAGACTACACAGGCTATGGTCAATGATTTTAAATGGTAAAATTGAGCCACACAGAATCACCTCAGATCACAAGATGAATAGCATCTAAATTTGATGAATGGATGGATGCAGGGTGGGATTCAAAAAATTTAGTAACCGGTTCTCTGCCCAGTGGCTGGGTGGGCATGCCCATGGTGGGTGTGGCCTAGTTGGCCTCCTGCACCAGAACAAGAGGGGCATTTTCACCCTCCCTGGGCTCTGGAGGCTCTCTGGAAGACAGAAATAGACCAGTTTTCAGCCTTCTGGAGCTTCTGCAGGGCCCCTGCACTTACCTGTGATCCACAATGGGCCTTGTGGGGACTCCTGGAAGGGGCAGGGTGGGGTGGGTGGGGCCAGCCAGATTTGCGTATTCACTGAACTGGCTATAAAATTAACAACCGGTTTGCCCAAACCAGTGCAAATCGGTAGTAGCCCACTCTTGGATGAATGGATGGATGATTGATTGATGGAATAAATGAATGAATGAATGAATGACCTATTATTCTAGTCAGGACTGAATAGATTGTTTGCAATTCTTAGCACTGCTGCTGCAGGCTCAAGATTCCTCTGTAGATAGGTCCAAACTTTCTGGCACATTTCTTTTTCTCTTTTTGGGACAGGAAGTGGCAAGCCAGTTTTAAGGGGCCCTTGATATTTTAAGCCTGAAGCTTAGTGATTCTTTTAATTAATGTCATCAGACTTTATAAGGCTTAAGGCATGTATTTTGTCCCTTAAGCCTCCATCCAAAACATTGGGATGAAAATTTTGATATCGTTTGATTCAAGGGATCATATATAAGCTACTTATTTTATTGTTATATAGTTATTATTATTATTATTATTATTATTATTATTATTATTATTATTATTAGTTTTAGGTTTCACAAGCTTTTGGAACAATGCAGTTTTAGACATCATCATGTTAATATAGATTGTTGCCAATCCAGATAATGAGAAGTGTAAAGTGTTTCTTGCATTTGGATTTGTAGCAGCCATGCTATCACTTAAAAGAATGCTTTGCTTCTCTGGCAGGGGTATTACTATGGTGGACTGTGGGCCGGATACATCATGCATAGGCCACACCCATCCCAACTCCATGAATGGGAAAAACATCATGTGACAGTAACGTGATGCTGCAAATTTGACACCTGTGCTCTATGGGATTGTGGGGTTTTATTTTTTTAGAGTATTGGTTAAAAAAAAGAGGGAGGGTTCTCAATGCCTCTCTCCAAAACTGTAACACCAATTATAGTAGCAGGTGCTTGATCACTATAGTGACAGCACATGGACAAAAAAATGTTTGTTTGGGAAATAACATGCAAGCAGCATGCTGTAGCCTTAAATTGGTTAATTTTATCTGCAATTTAAACACTGGTGTCCTTCACAAGTTTGTCAACAATGAGAATGATAAAAAAACCAATACTCATATATTCTCAGTGACCTGCTTTTTGAAAAACTGTAAATATGGCTGGAGAGCTAGTTTAGAGCTAGAGTGGATAAGGCATCAGATTCGAAACTAAGAGATCATGAGTTCTAGTTCAGCCTTAGGCACAAAATCAGTTGGATGATCTTGAACCAATCACACTGTCTTAGTCTTTGAAAGGAGGCAATGACAAACCAGTTCTGAAAAACTTTGTGTCCCCCCTCCAAAAAACCCCTGCAGGGACTTGAATGAAAGATATACAAATGCTACAAACACACACACACACACACACATACACAAATCCACAGACACGAAGACTGTTGTTATTCAGCTAGGAGTCTTTTTGTTAACTTAAATCCATAAATCTCTTTGTTATTAAACACATATTTTATTCTAATGCAATGAATTTTCAATGAACCTGCAATCTCAGGGGGCTATTTTAAAAGAGTCATGCATATTGAGGCCTTCAGATCAGGAATGCACTGGACATTTTGACAAATTTAACATTTATTTATATTCATATTATTGTTTCATAAAACAGATTTCCAGATTTGCACCCATTCACATACAGTAAAATCGAATTCAGATTGCAGCAAATTAAGAGACACAGTATATTCTTTAGCTAGAGATCAAAGACGATCAATCTAGGCATATTTACTAAACATTCTATATTGCATGATAGTCTATGCAGCGTAACAGGTGAGTACATTTGCTTATTCAACCTAACACTTGAGATGCTCTCTGATACATGGCTGACTAAAACATGAATACATACACATGCTAACAAATCCTTGAAGTGGGTCAGAAGGGGGGAACTAAAGCCAAACTAACTTTGACTAAGAAGTACCTTCCACTTTCATTGATACTTACCCACCTTAAAATTAAGTTAATGCTCCTAATTATCTCAGAATTCCGCATTAGAAATTAGTATTTAGTTAGAGGAAAATCTTTTAGTGGCCTAATTGATTGTGTGGATTCATGGGATTTTATCTGAAAACTCAGATAATAACAACACCAAAATCATCATCATCATCATCCAACAACTGAAGTGACAAAAAAAAGTACAATATGCCTCTCAAAATGCATGATAATTTTTTTAAGCCAAAAGTTAGCAAAACAAATCTAGAGAAATACAAAAAAGAAGCAAGGTTTATATTTGTGACATACAGATGATTTTTAGAAAGTGGCTTCTGTCATACTCTTGAAGCTAAATAGCAACAATTAGAAACATTACAAGTGACCTGGATGTTTTCGTTGCCTGGTAGGAAAATTACATGGCAATCATCATTGTTGCTAGAAAAGGATTAACTTTGATATAAACTGTAATAAAATTGCAGTGTAGTAGTGCAAGTGTCATAGTGTGATGACCCGTAGTCACTCAAAATAACCCAAAACCCAAAACATGAATTAAAGTCCGGCAATGCCTTCAGCTTAACTGTTTTATTAGTCACAGTTTAAAGTCCCAAAAGTAAATAAGGAGGCAAAAGGAAAACAAGAACAAACCGTCTCAGTGAAAGTTCCGAAGCAAATCAAGATAGGTAATTATACGTTCCAAACAGATAATCGGGGAAAGTCCTTGGGAAGAACTCCAACAAAGATAAACCTCCTTCAAAGGAAACACTAACTTTGACTCCAGCAATTCTGACTGCGCAATTACAAACTTATATACATAGCTCCCAGCTGTAAGCCCTGAGGAGGATCATGGTCCTCTCCTCCCGAGGAGACCACACTTTTCCCTGATCCTCTCCTCCCTGCATGCCCTGGGATGGATAGGAGATGGGCCTGGATCCTCCTCTGATTGCTCAGCCGGCCTCTGCCCTTCCCCAGCTTCCTCCACCACCTCTGGAGCCACACTCTCACTCCCTGTTGGCTGTTCCTCCTCTTCCTCAGAGTCAGTCTCCACCAGGGACATGACACATAGCTTCCTCATGTCACAAGGGCAGAAATGCCAAACTGGAAGAATATTATTGCATTCCCTTGAAATCCTACTGGGTGCTGACATATGCCCTTGTGAAAGCCCAGTGATATTTAAGGCAGTGTAAGAGTAGAGATTGTGATGGAATAGGGTTCTGAATAAAGACAACATGCCATAAAGTTGGGCTTCTCCTAGGCAGATGAACAGGCTAAACTACAATTCCAGATGGTGATGTGTAGTGTATGTGTATATAGAATTTGGCTAAGAGCAGGCTACATGATGTTATTTTCTAATTAAGGACCTTCTTCCATTTAGAATTTATCACTTGGAATGAGAGGGATCAAATCCAATGGAGTTCAGTTAAGTTTACCCCAATAATTAATTGCCTCTATGCAGAGGTGGTATTCGGCAGGTTCTGGTGAACCGGTAGCAGAAATTTTGAGTAGTTAGAAGAACTGGCAAATATCACCTCTGACTGGAAATTTTACAGTATCCTTCCCCTGACATGCCCACCAAGCCACGCCCACAGAACCGATAGTAAAAAAAAATGAATCCCACCACTGCCTCTATCCATCCTTTAGTTTCTACTTTGGCAAGATTGGCCTCTAGCTAAGAACAGCATTAGCTTCACATTGTACTTTTTCAAGAAACATAAACTTATTACATAGAGTGAGTGGTTTCCAGTTTCTCTTTAGGCTCTAAATCTCTTAAACTGGTGTTTAATGTGATTTTATACTTTTCCCTAGTTAAAAATTATATCTTAAAGCAACCAATTAATATGTGAGATTGGTCTTTGGGGATCATAAAGAGTTTTATTTTGATTGGAGAAATGTCAGTCCCTATCAAATCACAGAACTCTTAGGATGATTTAGTCAATCATTCTCTGACTCAACTAACTCACAGATTTGTGGAGATAATAGAGAAAGTCCTCAGGAATTATGTATGTATGCTCAATAAAAAGGTAGAATACACATGTAATAAATCACTATATACTACTACTTATGTTCTGTTCTGTTAGTGGCCCTTATTAGAACTTTATATATTCCACAACACAGGTGATTTAGATTTTATGGGAGTATGTTTGAAATGTAATCTTTAAAACCATTAAAAGTCACATTTAAAAAAATGTACTAGTGCTTCAGATACTTTTCTTGACTGTATTTACACAAATTTATATACAGAGCTGCTTTGCTGGGAGTAAAAAGCCCCATACATCACTTTTGAAAGATTTGCACATTATCATATGCAGGATAATGAGCAGAACACAACATGACTCTATCAAAGAGAGTAGGAACCCCCATAGTTATACATACAAATATATCTGAGAGTCTTTCTTATTTTTCATTTAGCAAATTTATATGGCTGCTCATATTAATAAATCACTCCAGATGGCTAGAATTTTAAAACTTGTAACTTTTCATGGTTTCACCTTTTCTATAGTACTTGCAATTTCTTGGCTACACTAACTGCTTGCTATTTCCATAAACAATACTTGAAATATATTTTTAAATCATAATATTAAGTGGATTGTTTTTTTTCACCACATGCATCATAGTAGGATATTACATAATACATCCTGTTAAGATGAAATGGGTCTTCACTGTTTTATTGAACATTATTATTTTTTATGTCAACTGTGTTCTTTTGCATAGAGATTCTTCTCTTCTTTTAAGATACACTCCTTTGAGTTAGAAATATGGAAGCTGCAAAAATCTATCACAGATTTCTTTTGAGAGAAATGATGTGATTGATTGTGGTGTAAAGGGTAACATAATTCATGGAATTCACTAGTGTCTGCTGAAATATTTTGCAGTTTAAGAGATTGTGTAATAAAATGTGCATATTTGAAGAAGTTGCATAAACGAGTGTCATACATGGGGGCATTGCATAGAATACATTTGGAAACCCTACATACAAGATGTATGAGTTGGACAAAATTGTGTATGAACATAAATGCAAATTTTCTAGCATGTATGGAAGTTTTACTTCATATTTGGGTAAAACATACTATTGAATATATCATATTACACTGCTGCAGAGCTGATACAGTTTGCTTCACAAATACCTACATGAAAAGCTTCTGCACTCAAGTACGTGCAAGATGGAATTAATTGGATATGGAACAAATTCTATTAATCAGGGGATAAAATAATTCTCTTTTTATAACAATAATAGAGTCAAGAATATTCAATGGAAATGATTGTATGAGAACTATAAAAGAAGTATGAAGACTATAAAAGAATCTCTTGCAATACTTACATAATATATGGAATTTACAGTATGTTGTTGAATAGTAATTAACATAATTCCATATTAAATAACTTAAAATAAATAAGCCCATTTTTGCTATTCAGTATTACTACATATTAGATCTTTAAACTTAGAGGCAGTATGCCACTAGATACCAGTTGCTTGGAGATAGTCAGCAGTGTAGTTTTTTTTTCCTGACATGCCGGTCAATAACACAGAGGTACCCACTTAACCATTTGGGAAGCAAGCAACTAAAAGTAGTCCTTGACTTATGGCCATAAATTGGCCAGAATTTCAGTAACTAAATGATGTGATCATAAACTGAGATATCACATGACCACCTCACTTAGAAACTACAATTCCAGAAGTTCCAGCTGCTGTTGTTTAACTGAGAATTGCAGGTCATTTCCAGGTAAGGAATGTGGGGGGGGGGGGCTCATGACAAGTCTTGGGAAGCCTGACATAGGTTATGCATGAGTTTGATGGGATGGGATGCAGTGTGGCACAAAGCCACAGCCACTTCTGGGAAGCCTCAGCTGCTCATATGGCCCACGAACACTTATATCTGTAGGGACACTGTAACTTCCCTCCACCTAGTTCCTCCCCCATTTTGGCTGTCCTATAAAGCAGCATTCAGTGACAGCAACATTGGGACTGGGACTGAAGTACAGCCAGTGGTGGGATTCAGCCAGTTTGCACCACTTTGGGAGAATAGATTATTAAGTTTCTGAGCAGTTTGGAGAACTGGTTTATGGAAGAAATCATTAGGACAGAGAAACCATTGTTAAATTATTTGAATCCCACCACTGAGTACAGCCCTCTACTTTAGCTCTAGTGCCTCTGCTACCAGTAAAACAAAAACAAAACCACTTCAAGCTCCACCCCATGGCCAGGCACACCAGCAACGTTGCACAAAACACCAGTTGCCACCACTGGCTTGCTGACTTGGTGGTGTATTGGTTAAATTGCGGTATTGCAAACTAACTCTGCCCACTTCCAAGAGTTTGATCCTGACCAGCTCAAGGTTGACTCAACTATTTTTTTTTCAGTGTCATCATAATTCTCAATGATTACTGAGCAAATGGCAGTAAGTCAAGGATTACAGCAATGTGGTTCTTATTAAGTTGTTGCTGTATATTTACTCTTCTGGGAAAGGGTAAATATACAGCAACCAGCCTGTACGGTTGTCTTCGACTTATGGCTACAATTGAGCCCAAGATATTTCTACTGTTAAGCGAGACGTTTGTTAAGTTGAGCTTTGCTCCATTTTATGACTTTTCTTCCCGCCATTGTTAAGTGAATCCCCGCGGTTGGTTAAGTTAGTGACAAAGTTGTTATGTGAATCTGGCTTCTTTGTTGACTTTGCTTGTCGGAAGGTCGCAAAAAGGGGATCCCGTGACCCTGTCGTAAGTATGAGTCAGTTGCCAAGCATCTGAATTTGGATCCCATGACTCGGGGTGGGGGGATGCTGAAGTGGTCGTTAAGTGTGAAAAACGGCCACATAAGTCACATTTTTCGGTGCCGCTGTAACTTTGAGCAGCCACTAAACGGACTGCTGTAAGACAGTATTTATGATGGTCGCAACATCCTGGGGTCGTGTGATCAGTTTTGTGACCTTGCAAGCTAACTCTGCCCACTTCCAAGAGTTTGATCCTGACCAGCTCAAGGTTGACTCAACTATTTTTTTTTCAGTGTCATCATAATTCTCAATGATTACTGAGCAAATGGCAGTAAGTCAAGGATTATCTGTGGATGAAATAGAGTTTTGATCCAGTCTAGCTGGTCTGTTTCTAAGATTGCACAGAAAGTTTTTACAACAGAAGTTGGCCTTGAATGAGTATTTAAACCTTGTTTGGTGTTGCTGATGCAATTTTCATTCTGGACTTTAAACAAGCACCTAAACCTTCTTCTATATCTTCTCAACATCACTCAGTTTGGATCATTCCATTAATCTCAATTGCTGATGAAAATATTTGATTATATAAATGTCTGATAAGTTTTGTATAAAATTCTTTATCAAGAACACTACATAACAAGATTGTGTAAAACAGCTGGTCCTTTTTTACATATTAATCTATTCAAGTAAAACATGAAAATAGATGACACATTTTAAATTAGTTGTTATACAGCATAATGAATATTGTAAAGAAAAAATGCTTACATTATTTCTAAAAAGCTAAACAGAGTGCAGTAACCTAGGTCTGAAACAGAAACTGCTTGTATTTTTTAAGTCTATATATAAGGACCCTATCTTGGTCGGTCACTGGGACCAGAGATTTAGTCTTCCAAGCTTTTGGACTTGTGAAGTCCATCTCTTGAAGATGGCCTCCAGCACGAGTCTGAAAGCTCAAAAGACTAAAACTCTCTGTGGTCAACCCAGATTGTATCCTGCAACATTATCCTGAGACATGTATAGTCACCTTCATTTGTGATAAATAGTACAATTAAAAAAGAAAGAAACTAATGAAAAATAAAATAAAAGTAAAAAAAATAAATAAAAGAAACTGTACAAATGAGAAGGAAAAGACGTGATAATTATTGTTTAAAATAATTGGTTCATTTTATACTTCCACATACAAGCATACCTCCTTTTATTATGCTTCACATTATTGCACTTCGCAGATACTGCATTTTTTTACAAGACTCTCCATGAGCAAAAAAAAAAAAAGTGACTTGCTGAAGGCTCAGATGATTAGCATTTTTAGCAATAAGGTATTTTTTTTATTTAAGATATGTATATATATATTTTAAAACAGAATGCTATGGCACACTCAATAGATTACATTATAGGGTAAATGTCTATATGGACTGAGAAACCTAACAAATCATGTGACTCACTTTATTTCAGTGGCCTGGAACCAAACTTGAAATATCTCCAAGGTATGCCTGTACATTAACATTCTCACAATTTATCTGACTTTTAATGCCTAAAGTTTTTGGCTTTTTATTTAATTACTAAGGCCAGAAATGAAAACATAATGTTTTTCTTACCTCTATAAGATGGTTAAAATATCATATATTGAAGTTGTTAGCTGTTTTAACTGGGAACATTAACAGAATCTTTTTTACTCGTGCAAAAGTATTATTCTTAGTGGGAACAAGATCTAATATTATTGGCTGAATGAAATAATGAACTTGGAAAAAAATAGTTATAGTTAAGAAGGGAAAAGTAGAAAACACTGTGAGCCCCAGAGTCAATAGTAAAGTATTGATAGTTTTCATTAAACTAGTATTCAAGGTTTTCTTTTTCTTTTTCCTTCTCAAGTAGTCCTTTCTCATGAGGGTAAACAGTTTCCGCTAAGCAGTTTCTGCAAATTATTAGACTTGTTTTAGCCTAACATAAGCATTATTAGTTAGTATTATTTTACAAATCATGGGATTCCATACCATACAAGGCATATACATAAAGAGAAGCAACTCAAAGAACATGAGACAGACCCAGAAGAAGACAGACAATACCAAAGACATACTACAACAACATCAATTAATAATGGTTGAGGCAGCCAGAAGAGAATAAGCCAGAATTGACACATGAAGCAGTAAAAGAGGAAGAGAAGGAGAAGAAAAAGGTGAAGGAGGAGGAACATATATTTGTTCATTATTGTATAACCAACAATACAGTGCTTCATTAACATTCAATTTTTACTCAGATAGGATATGTAAAAAGAAAACATTAATCATTTGACAGTTTTATTTTATACTGTCCATTTTAATACTGTCTGTGAGCCTGTGCGATCTCACAGACGGGGCTCATGGTCCGTCAGCACAGTGCCTGGCGGTCCCCATGCCTACTCTGTACCCCTGACCTCTGGAATCAACTTCCCTGAGCTCATCTGGCCCCTGACCTCCGCACTTTCCGTCACCTGAAGACCTGGTTGTTTAACCAATCCGGGCTGTGACCCTGGGGTGGGGTGGTTTTAGAGTTTCAATGCTCGTTCTTAGTGTTAATTCGGCTTGATTGTTTAATCTGGTTTTATCTAATTTATTGTTGTGTGATTTTATTCTGTAAGCCTTGAGTCCTTTAGAGAGTGACATATATCAATTAATAAATAATAAATAAATAATAAAAGACCTTATCTGAAAATCATTATCATTGGTATCAGGGTTTTTTTTTCTCCTTTCCTTTCCTGGTTTTCTGTTTTTTTTTTAATTTCCTTTACTTTTTTTTGTATTAAATGCTACCAATATGCCCAGCACCCTTAATTGTTAATGCAATGTGGGCCTCTTGAAATTTAATGGGCAGTAGAGGCCATAGTTTGAGTTGGAACATTTCTATTTTGCTTTATCTGGGGATCGAATTCCATTCTGCAGGATTACACTGTGGTGCATTTATCACCCTTGTTTACTTATCCTCCTATTGCATCTGTCAGCTTTAGCACTACAGAGAAAATAGTTTTTCTGATTAGCTCTTTGTCATACTACATTCTATTCATACCAAATATGTTTAGAAACTCTGGTGCTTATACCTATTTAAGTCTTAACCATGAAGTTATTGTAAGATATGACTTAAATTAAACTACATAAGTAGTGGAACAATTTATGTAATGCTTATGTCAGTCAGAGGATTGATTCAAAGAAATGATCCAAATAAAATCTTCTAGAATTGCTTCAATGATTTGAGTAACATAAATTTGAGTAACATAAATTGATTGAGAGATAAATAACAAATAAATATATGGTCCAGGAAGAATAGGAAGAGAAGGAGGAATTTTATCCATAATCTGTTTATTATGAAAGATATGCCACCTCATCAACTTTTGCATATGGAAGAAATCCTCACTTGTTCTGTCAACATGAAAATACTTTATACTAGTTATGAAATAATAAACTGATATTCAAATCTCTTGACCAACCAGGTAAAAAGGAACACAGGATCACAAAGCAAAATAACCTAGAGTTGTTCACTACTAAAGGGACTAGAATTCAAAAATAGGCTTTATAAATACTTGGATTAAAAGGGAGTTTATGAACAAAAATCCTAATAATTGACCCAGTACATAGCATGTTCTTGGGTACTTAAATATGGTTTCTACAATATAACCAAAGCAAGTAAAGGTCAATGCACAATTAAACTTTGGAATTCACTACCACAAGATATTGTGCTAGCTACCTCTTGGCTAGTTCCTAAAATGGTTTAGACCAATGCATCAATGACTATTAGCCTTGATGGCAATGTGACTACTGGGATATTACTGAGTATAGTGATTAAGAGTACAGAGAAGAGCAACCTGGATGATTAGGGGACTAGAGGCTAAAACATATGTAGAACAGTTTCAGGAATTGGCTATGTCTAGTCTAATGAAGAGAAGGTCTAGGGGTAACATGATATCTTACTATCCTCAATACCATCCTGTTAAAAATCTTGATGGAAGAATTGAGATGATCCTAGCAAGCATTGTAATTGGTGATGATTCCCCAAAGTTGTCCAAGAATATTAAAAATGCCAGATTTATTGATTAGCGTAATAAGAACATGCATATTTTCTTTTTATAGAAGACCCTCAATATCCTAAATAATTAGTAAGCAATTTTACATGTTTATATTGAACTGAATACTTTCCCCTCCTATTTGCTCTGCAATTGCTGTGGACTGGAGCCATCTGTGATAAACAGTTCTACAATGGTAACACCGCCAGTTTATATGTAGCAAACTTCATGGTCTATCTATATGTTAAACTACTCTATTTCCTCCCTATTTTTGACATCACTTTGATGTTGCAGCCTTTGAATAAGAATCTTTGTATTGCCCTGCATCTTGAAAGGCCAGGATAAAGAACTAAAAATTGAACATGCCTCTTTGCATTAGTGAAGATGAATACTGATAAAAAAAATCACCAGAATAAAGTGGTAAGCTTTTATTGTAATACTTCAGATGGGCAAGTTGTAAATTTTATACTCTTACCAAAAGTCAGAGAAAGTGAAACTCCCTGTATATCAGTCTGTTCAACCAGCCAGCCAACCAAGTGCACAGGGCAAAGGAGGCTATCAAATTGCATTCACACTATCTTTGAGCACATGTGAGATATTTCTAGAAATATTCCCCCTTTGCCTTCAGTAGTGACCTATCCTAGGAAGGCCATAATACCTGAATACCATTATTTGCATTAACTATTCCTAGCTTTAGCTTTAAAGACATAAAAAAAATGCTGAAAAGAATATTTTTAATATAAAAAAGAGCAAAAATATGTATTCAAACATTTTATTTTTTTAAATTCAATATTTAAAGTAAATTTTAATTGGATGATTCTTACATTTTTAGTGATAAATTAAATTACTTTAAGAGTCTATGTGAGAGGGATTCAAGACAAAGGCTAAGATTTCTGAGCAGAGAAAAAAATTTCAATCTTGGAAATCTGCTAATCTGCTAAATTTGCTGCTAGGACCATAGCAGTAGTAAGGAGAAAAGAACAATGTCAGGAATTGAACTAAGATGATCTGATATTCAAGAATCAAAGTGCTCCATTCTTGCAACAATGGAGGTCATATAGGCCAATCTTGAAGCTTCTATAAAATCTTTCATTGTGCTGCACTGCTCTATTTTGTCCTACCTAATAGAAAGCTTGCGGGACTTTAGCATAGTGCAAATTCAACACTGTGCTCCTGGAAGAGGTATACCAGCTGAGTTATTTGATGTACCTCGTTACTGAAATCCATGTATCTTCCTGAAATATTCTTCAAAAACACTGAAAGCTCAAGTTTCAGTTTAGCTTTTTAAAAAATCCGATCATGTAACAAACCTGCTGAGATCAATGGTGAGATGTTAGCAACTATGCCAGTTTAAGTATTACCGTATCAAGTTATGATATCAAAATGATGTTTCTATTTTTAAGCTATTTGTTATTATTTTGTATTTTTTGCAAATCATTTTATTAAGAGTTATAAATGAATAGCATAAAAGCCAATAGAAACTACAAAATATACCAACAGAAAAAGGAGGGAGGGAGGAGGGAGGGACGGAGGAAGGAAGGATAAAATAAAGTCATAAAGTACTTTCTCTTCTTCTTATTTAAGAGCTCATCTCTCAGATAAGAGAAACAAGGTCCAAATGCTACATCAATCAATCTTCGTTAACAAAAGTCCAATAAGAGCAACTAGATATTATTATTATTATTTTTACTCTGGTGAAACAGCCTATCTTAACAAACTTTCCTGGTTTTTTAATATTCTTTAATCCCTTCAAAAACTTTTAGAGTAGTTTGCTACTCATCTATGTTTCAAAGTGAAAGCCTTCAGAATTTTAACAATTTATTTTGTATCAATAGGTAAATTTATCCTTTAGTCACTACTAAAAATGTTTTTCTAAAACTTAGCATAGTTTTTATATCTATCTAAAAGAAAAAAAGTATCCACATCAGCTTCCTGTTTTTATATCTGTTTACCTCCTTTAGTGAATGAGTCATCCAACAGATTCATTTGTATTATGTTTAAATTCCCCTTCAAATTAATTTCATAGATATTTTAGTTCCTTCTTGTTTACAACTTTATTAGAACAAGCTCTGTCAATTTTATCAAGCATTTAATCCATTCCATCCAAAAACATAGGTCAAAGGTATTCAAAAGTTTGCACTATGTTCATTTTCTTCATCCTCTGGCTCTAGTATCCAGCCTTCAAGATCTCCTTCTATCTTTTTTTTTAATCTCAGTTTTTCCATGAGAAAGTATTTCCTAAATAATTCAAAATTATTCAAAATCATTTAGCACAAATAAATGATGCTTTTACTAAAACTATAATTCTAATTCTCTCTGGACCTGCTTTAATCCATTATTCATTTTCCAAAATCCATACTCTAAGTACCCTTATGATGCATAGTCCAAAAAATCATGTATTTTTAAAACTTTTAAAATCAAACTTATGCCATTGTCTTTTAAGGAGGTGGAAACAGATGAATACAATGAAACCTTGCTTGTCTGAAAGATCTCAATTTCTCCAATATGCATTATTAACAAAATAATTTGTTGAAACATTTGATTGGTCTACACCCACTCAATGCCAAGCAGTTTAACAACACTGCAAGAAAGTGATGGAATGGAAGAGATTTATGTCAACAGAGGTATGTTTCAAAGAGATTCACTTTCATCACTATTGTTTGACATTGCATTGATTCCTCTGGCAATAATACTAAACAATTCAAGCCATACCTATCAAACATCAAAACCATCTGCCAGGCTACCCACTTATTTACAGGTGTGATCTGAAAGCTACATGGAAAAATATCATCTGAAATAGAATCACTGTTCAACATTGTCCATATATACTTAGATATTGCTAAGATATTGCAGTAGAGTTTGGACTGGAAAAATATGCCATGCTTATCAAATACTGGGGAAAATATTGAAAACTGAAAGAATCAACATGTCCAATGGAAATGACAAGAGTTTGATGAAGATGATCACTATAAATATCTGGGCATCCTTCAAGCTGACAATTATCAAGCACAATCAGTCAAGAACAAGTTATGAGTGAATACATCAAGAGAATGAAGACGATCTTAAAGTCCAAACTCAGTGGAGGAAATGCCATCAAGACAATTAACATCTGGGCAATTCCAGGCATTAGATACACAGCTAGAATAATGGATTGGATTCAAACAGAATGGAAAATCTTGGATAGAAAATCTGAAGAGTGTCTATCCCAAAATATGGTGAGTCATAATTTATAGAAACCCACAAATAATATCAATCATCATCCATTCATCAAGGACTGATTTAGGCATTGGAGTTCTTGACATCTGGTAACAAACTTAAGGCTAAGCAACAAGGGGCAATAGTATTTATTTATTTATTTAGACTTGTATGCTGCCCCCTCTCCAAAGGGACTCGGGGTGGCTAACAACTAAAAAACCAACAATAAATAATTACTTAAAAATGTCATTAAACAATACAAGTCAAATAGAACTAAAACCCACCGATTAACTAAAAATTAAAAAAAAAAAACCCGGAAGTCAGCACAGCCCAGCCTGTTCGAAGAGCCAAGTTTTTAAATCATGGCGGAAGGTGCGGAGCTCAGGGGCCAAACAGAGTCCCAGAGGTAGCTGGTTCCATAGGGCGGGGGCCACCACAGAATAGGCTCTTCCCCGGGGCACCACCAAGCGACATTGAGTCGCAGATGGCATCCCGAGGAGCCCCTGCCTGTGGGCCCACACAGGGCAGTTGGTTCTTGATGCCAGCAGGAGACGCTCCCGTAAATATCCTGGACCCATGCCTTGAAGGACATTGTATGTCAACACCAAAACCTTGAACCTCACCTGGAGGGCAACTGGTAGCCAATACAGGTCGCGTAGGAGGGGCGTAATATGGGAGTATCGGGAAGCTCCCATCACAACCACGCAGCCACATTCTGCACCAGCTGAAGCCTCCGGATGGTGTGCAAGGGCAGTCCTAAATAGAGAGCATTACAGTAGTCGAGTCAAGAGGTAACAAGTGCATGAGTGATCGTGCACAGGCCATCTCGGTCCAGATATGGGCGTAACTGATGAACCAGCCGGACCTGGGCAAAGGCCCCCCTGGCTGCAGCTCCCACCTGCTCCTCCAACCTGAGCTGTGAGTCCAAGAGAACCCCCAGGTTCCATGCCCTGTCCATGGAGGGCAACACCTCTCCCCCATGACCAAAGATGGAATATCTTGACTGGACCGAGATGTCGGTATGCACAACCACTCCGTCTTGGCTGGATTGAGCCGAAGCATGTTTCTGTCCATCCAGATCTGTACCACATCCAAACAACGGGATATCACAGAGAGGGCATCACTGATGTGGTTTGGGGTGGAGATGTACAACTGTGTATCATCAGCATACTGATGATACTTCACCCCAAAACCACGGATGATCTCACCCAGCGGCTTCATACAGATGTTGAACAGAAGGGGTGAGAGGACTGACCCCTGAGGGACCCCACAAGTGAGGGCCCTCAGAGTCGACCTCTGCCCCCCTGCCAACACCGATTGTGAGCGCCTTGAGATGTAGGAGAAGAACCACTATAGAACAGTGCCCCCTACTCCCAACCCCCCAAGATGCCGCAACAGGATACCATGGTCGATGGTATCGAAAGCTGCTGAGAGATCTAACAGGACCAGGACAGAGGAAAAACCCCTGTCCCATGCCCTCCAGAGATCATCAACCAGCACGACCAATGCCGTCTCCATGCTATACCCGGGTCGGAAGCCTGATTGGTATGGATCCAGGTAGTCCGCTTCCTCCAGGAAAAGCAGAAACTGCTGAGCCACCACACTCTCAACAACCTTCGCTAGAAAGCGAAGGTTGGAGACCAGACAAAAGTTATTCAATACAGCTGGGTCCAGAGCAGGCTTCTTCAGGAGGGGTCTCACAACCGCCTCTTTCAAGGCGGAGGGAAAAGAACCTTCCCTCAGTGAAGCATTGACAACTGTCTGGAGCCAGCCGCACGTGACCTTCCTGGAGGCATACACCAACCAGGAAGGGCACGGGTCCAATAAACATATGGTGGAACTCAGCCGTCACATAATAGTTGCAGGACTACTGCAAGAAGAATATATTTATCTATTACAAATACACATGAAACAGATTATATCCTGTGATGATACCTTTAACACCCTCAAACAAGAAAATCTGCCTATCTCATTTCATTGGGAAGGATAGGTGGGTAATAATGCCAAATCCCATCTGGAATGGAATGGAATGGAGTGGAGTGGAGTGGAATGGAATGGAATGGAATGGAATGGAATGGAATAGAATAGAATAGAATAGAATAGAATAGAATAGAATAGAATAGAATAGAATAGAATTCTTTATTGGCCAAGTGTGATTAGACACACAAGGAATTTGTCTTTGGTCTAAATAGCTGTCTGTCTGAGCGACAAACTCTAATCAAAATAATCCAATTGTCTTAAACATATAAGATTCATTCAAACTTTAGAGCATTATGTCTATAAAGGCTCTTTGCAAGTGTGATTTTGATATAGTCCGGACTATCAGTCACTCCACTCACAAGTTAATCGTAAAAATGGCTGTTTTGTGGTCTACTCATGAGGAGAAACTGTTGGAATCATGTGGATTATCTCAACAATATCTTTGTTCCAGAGATTTTATGCTGGCTCAGATCCAGCATGCTCTGATTACCCTCACAAATGCTATCTTGCTAGTCATTGAAACCCAGCAAGGTGTCAACACACCATGGCACTTACAGGAAGTCTCTAGGTAATGTCTTTAATTAGTTCTGCATGAACTGGCAACATTGTTGTGGAGCTTCTTCTAATCATAAACAACTAGAAAACATTACATAGAACATCAGAACAAATGATAAAATTACTTTCTAAGCCAGGAGAAAGTGCTTCCGATATTGGAACAACAGTGTTTCAGCAACCTTGGGATCTGAAAGTCAGGTTTCTAAACAACTGTTTTTGCTGATGTAAAGCATTGGATTGGATTAAGAACCCAAAGATTTTGTAACCTTTGGGGATATGAGTCTTGATCATTTCTTTTGGCTAAGAGGCTACTAACTTTCATAACCACTGCTATGGAAGAGGCAACCCATCTCTATAATAGCGAGTGGATAGGTGGGGGTGAAGCTGGAATGAAATTATTGTTAGAGGTATGCAACCATGCCTTACTTGTGATGTTCAAGGACTTCTGAGGTCTTTCATCTGGAAGATCTTTATTTTGACCAGTAGCTTGTATGCAAGGCCTTCCAGAAAAATATTCTGGTCAGGAGAAGAACTTATCCTTAAATGCTTCTAATATTCCAAGTACTCTGTTCACAGGCTAGCTGGAAGGCAAGCATAATCTCCAGACATTATGAAATTCTAAGATTTTTTCTAATCTACGATTTTTGCCTCATTCTTTCCTTCTTTTGTTTTTCCTTTATACATATTAGACTATGGTTTGCTTTCAGGTGAACCAATACTTCTAAGCCTTACTTTTAAGGAACAGCTGCCAGTATAGCCCAACTCCACTTCTCTGTATGCATTTTACAGAAAGTACTTTATCCTTAACAAAAGGATGCAATTTATGACAAAGGTTAAAAAGAGGAATATGGAGGATTATGACAATCCTCACATTGAAATGTACATTCTTTGGGGGTTGGGGGAAAATCATCTGTTTCCATTCCTTCTTTTCCTGAGTGGCAGTAAATGGAGGAATAATAGGTGTTAAAGAGTTTTATAATAACATGTAGGAAAGTAAATTATTTTGAATGTACGGTATGTTTACTATGGTAGTATATAGTTAGTCATTATCTTTTTTTAAGCCACAGAGTAACATAGCCAACAATCCTGAGATGTCCTGGTTTCAAGTACTAAGCAAGTCAATCACTACTTAACTTTACAAAAGCAGCCATGATAGTTAGATGATGTCTAATTGCTAGAACCTATGCATCTCTTGTGGATATATTTAGATGAATAAAGCAGATAAATTACTAATAATTCACATAGCCACCAACATCATCTTAAATAGAGAAGTTCTCATGATGGCCTTTTAAATATTAACAAACTATCATACATTTAATATGCCCATCTTTATACATCTGATGTCTGATGATTCTTACTACTTCAGTAGAATTGAGATCAAACCAACTGTTTTGAAATAATTCCCCAATGATTTAATTATCATTGCATTTTAAAATGGTCCAAACTTCAACAGCTGCTAACCACTTATTCTGATAACAAAATTAGAGTTGGATTTATTCCACCCAGCTCAGCAGCCAACATGGTCATTTGTTCTTGCCTGGAAAGCCCAAAAACCAGATTTGCCATGGTGCAGCTGAGGACAATCATTTCCTTGCATAAGGTGAGCTAATTAATTGCTGTAAAGCAAGGGTCTTCAAACTTGGCAAGTTTAAAACTTGTGGACTTCAACTCCCAGAATTCCTCAGTTAACATGACTGGAGAAGGAATTCTGGGAGTTGAAGACCACAAGTCTTAAAACTGTCAAGTTTGAAGACTCCTGCTATAAACCTTGGTCCACTTTCTCCAGTCACTCCCCAAGACAAGAATATGATCACAGAAATACACCAAAAATCAATTTGTATATTTGTACAATAATTAGAAGGGCAAAGTACAGAAGAAACTCGATTTCTTTTCACAAATTCAGACAGATGAAGCAAGAGAAGGTAATATATTAGTCTGTTATGAGCTCATATGTTTAGCTTTTTCAATTCTACCCCTTTTGGCTGTAAAATATTCTCTCTATGTGTATGCCATCCTCTGTTTACAAAGGTAGCTAAACAGATGAGCTCATAACAAAGCTATTACCTTCTCTCGCTGCAGTTTATTATTTCTTATACAGAAACATTTTATTTAATGTAACAACCTTTTTCTTTCATTAGCTGATTGTTTGTATTGATGCTCCGGGTTATAGAGATTGAGATCTTTCATAAACCCCATAACTTTCTCCCTGTCAAATGCTAAAAGGAATGGCACAGAGAGATGGGTAGCATTATTAATTTCAACAATGGTCTGATACTCTAAGAGAGTTTCTCAACTTGGAAAACTTTCAGATGTCTAGGCTTCAAATTCCAGAATTCTTCAGCTACTATTCTGCAGTTATTTGCTAGAAACAAGTCTGCAGGAAAAAAATGGGAAGGATTCCACTTTTACCATCCCACTGGCATGGCATTAAATGCAAATACACCAGTGATAAAGTATTTTGCTTTGGATTCAAATCTATTCCTTTTTCCTGGTATTGGATATTGCTGGAAAAACAGAAGACTGGTGTTTGGTTTATGCTTCTGTGCATTCTGAAGCAATTATATTTAAAATGGCCCAACAACCCTAATATTTGCCTAAAAGGAAAACAACTCTGAATTTAAGACAACTGTACCAGCTCCATTCATCTATCTGTTTTACATAGTCTCAACAAAGAATCATCTAAGATTACCAGTTTAAAGGTCAATTGTTTGGGAAAAACTCTAGACTTTTTTATTTAAAAAACAGTATTACATATGACAACAGGCCTTTATCAGATGAATGTTATATCATTGAAGGGTGATGCCAATTGATCTTATAATTTCATTTCAGTGTTATCAACCCTTTCTGGTAATAATTTAACTTCAATTCCATCCCGTCAGTTTATACACTCAGTCACATCCTGAGCAAATACTTCTATAAGTAGATTTGTTGATTTAAAAAAAATGGTTAAACAATTATATTGTTTACATAAATGACCTTATAGTTCAGTTCTTAGAGAGCTTAGCTTTTAAAACTGTGATGCATTGGTTTCTGAAATTGTGCTTTTATTTTAAAGGAACTCATATTCCTGTAAATTTAGATTTCCTTAGTGAAAACAATAAAATCTGTTTTTTAAAAAGAATCCTCCCTATCTAGCACTTGATACAGAACAACTGATGTGAAATCTAACCAGTTAGAACTTTCAGATGGACCAACTTTAGGGTTTCAAAATATATAGGATTAACACATAACCACAGACCTGCAGTCATAGTGACCACAACAGTTTTCCAAAATATTCGGAATACCCCTATTTTTAGAAATAGACTGTTCTGGTTGTGAATAGCGTTTGTTTTCCTGCCAATAAGAGTGTATGCAGGATCACACTTGCCTGAGTTATTTGGTGTTTTCTGTAGCGGCGTTTGAATTTGAGTTGCAGTCATTTTGACCACAGATCTTTGTTAATGTGTATATGTATTTATAATGTCAGGGCCATGTTTTCTGCCAAAAAGAGTGTGATTTGGTGATCCAAACTTTGAAGAAACTGTTCTAACAAGTCATGAAGAAGCAGAGAGTGACCTGAGTGAAATAGAATCGGATTGCAACAAAATTTTTGTAATGGACGATGAGGAACCCGCCACTGCCACTGATTCTGACATCAGCGATCATGAAGCTCCTGATGAACTTGGTGACCAGGTACAATCTACATCATGCAATAATTTCTATAGCAAGAACAAATTCAAATGGTCTTCTGCACCTTTTGGAAGCAATAGATGCAGAACCACTAGTCACAATATTGTAGTGCAATTACCTGAACTATGGTCAGCAGCTAGTGATCATTATGACATCATGTCTGTAATTGTGTAGTCAAAATATGTTAAGGTATTGAGATTTAAGAGCTGACCAACTGCTGTAAGGCTGATGAAATGTAAGACTGATGCAAGAAGGATTAATCAGCAAAGGTATTGCTGTTTTAAGATGTATGGGTCCACAGAAGTTTTACCACTTTCAGAGGTGTTTATATAAGGCAGCCATTAGAGGACGTATTTCTCTCTCCTTGTGTCCTGTCTCCATTGCAGAGGTTTCTGTACAGAGTTAAGAAGATTGATTGCTTGTCAGGTATTTGCCTACCACATATATTTCTGTATATATCTTGTATATAAACCACTGTTAAATAGTCAAAACCTCTGTGTTCTGTGTTTTGCTCCTTGGTTGTCTCACAATAGTAGTCACACTGCAAACACTCTGACAAAATAGTATGTCTGTGCTTAAGGGTTAAGAAACATTGATTGCAAAAAGTTGCATTATTTCACAAAAGTACCCACCAAAACATGCCATTTGACTTTTATTGAGTGAAATGTGCTTGCAAACAATGTGTAAGTTGGAAAAGGGCCAAGCAGAATATATGTATGTTAAAATGCATACAGCTGAAAATATATGCATTTAAAAAATAATGTATGGATACTGTATAGAAAAGAAAGCAAACAGTACTTTCATTTTGTAAAGCAAAACAAAACAAACAAGAAGTCAGACTAAACCAAAATCAATAGACTTGTCCATCTCCACATCTAACCAGAAGTCTTCATTCTGGTCAGGTTTCACTCATATGGTCACAATCCAGAAATTATTCCCATTCGAGAACAATGGTTTCCAACTAATTGTGAAGGCTCAAACTCTCTTTCTTCCTTCAGCCCCATCTACTTGAAGCTTCTTCCTCTGCCCTAAGATCTTCTTAGACCATGAGCCAAATCCTTTTCTTAGATATTCGTATGTAATTATGATGGTGAGAATTTGGTGATACTCATTTTTTCAAAGCCCATTTTAATGATATAATTATTTATATAATTATATAATGAGTTCAATTTTTTTAATGTCAAGGAAAATATATATCAGTTTTTCTGTCTTGGAAAGTAAAGCACCTGACAGATAATGTTTGGCTCAGGAACAAAGCATGATCAGGTCCAGAAGGTACTGAACAATGGGCATAGAAGGGATCTAGGCCACCAGGAGAAGCTGAAAAGCATCCCATTTCTGTACCATCTCCAAGAAAGCTGCATGGACTCTATACTCCATATTCACTATTTACTAGCTATTTATTAAGCACCTTGATTTCTATCTCCTGTCAGTTTGCTATTATAATGTTCTTTTTTACCACTTGGCTGCTGGCTGTCACCTCTATCTCTTCTTCACCTTCTAGAAAGCATCTAGAAGTAACTTACTGCTGTTCTCACCAATCATATTATGTCATTTGACAATCTACAAACCTGTTGACTTAAACTTCAGAATGAAGCATGGGTTATGTCTTTCATGGACTTAAAACTGCTGTGGTTTTGACCCTCTGCTCTCAATTCAGGCAACTTTAAGATGCCTGGACTTCAATTTACAGAATTCTTCAGCTAGCATTCTGCAGTTCTTTGTTAGAAACAAATCCAATATAAAAGCAGATTCATAATTATTTTTGCAGATAGTTTACCAACTATCAGATGTCCCATCACATTTACAATGTTCATGATTCAATTAGTGATTGTTTATTAATATTTACTAACCTAACATTCATAATACAAACACACTTACACTGTAGGAAAATAGGCTTTGTACCTCCTGTCTTTTATTCTCCATCATTAAAGCAGCAAAAAATCTTCTATATTGCTGGGGAAACAATATGTGATTTTGGTAAATTTCGCTATGATAAGAAACTCCACAAAATATCACCCTTCCTACATAAAACATGTTTACTTATTAATGCACACAATATTTAGTACAGTTCTCATCAGGACTTATTGTTTCACAACTATAAAAAAATGTCCTTATAAAATTGGCAAAGTTTCAGAGGATCCAGAAGCCTCTTCAAATTTGTCAAGCTAGCTATACTACATTGAGTTCAGAGATGATTGTCAAAGTGAACTAAAACATAATGTAAAAAGATTGAAACCATAGCTTATGCAGAATACTGGAATAAGTTGGGAGGGCTGTGTGTGGTCCAACCTATTAGGTTGTGTACATAAGCAGGCAAAACCCTCCTTAGGATTAATATTTAAGGACAGTGCTAGTCTATTCCAAATTGATATTCTAAAAACCTTCATATTCTCCCAGTTTTGGCAGATTATTTTTACTGCTGAAAGTTAATGAGTGATATTGAGAATAGAATATCTTTAGAAGATTCAGAATCGTGTTGGAAGCCCAGTATCAGTGATCCAAAATATTCTCCCTTGCTGATAAGAATGTTGAGGACTAATGATGATTTCACCATAAATAGATAGTTAGTTTATTTTCTTGGAGATCAAATGTCATATGGATTGTACTTCAAACTACTGCATTACCATAGCACAAATGTTAATCAGATTGACAGTTATAAATTGTAATGGAGTGGACCTAAAAATAAAGCAGAGCATGTATTGAATATCAACTTCTAGGCAAGGTATGGCAAATCTGAGAAAGTTCTGCAAAATTGGAGCTGATGACCAAAGCAAAGACCAAGAAATGAATGTGTAGGCTGGCTGTTTGGAAACTTTCCATACAAAGAGATAATAGGAGATCACCCACATGTACTCCAAACATCTGCCCCTCACAAAGAGGCTGCAGGACAGCTGTCTGCAATTAGCTATTTTACAACTACCAAAGACACTAAATTTGCAAATTTTCCTTTTTGTTGCTTTTAAAATCCTTCATTAAAGGTGCTAAGAGATCTTTGGACCAACAAGTCTAAAGCCAGATGACTTTGACTTTGCCTTCAATCCTGAATGAAAGAAAAAATTAATCATAACTTTAAGAATGTAAAGAATCTGAAATAAATAGCAAAAAGCTGAATAAGATTTTAATCTTAGAAAGGTAAAATTGGAATATTGAAACTTTTACAATAAGATTTTGGAATTAATTATAAATAACAAACAGCTTCTGAAAAAGATATTCTATTTTGGCTTTTATAAGACAAATCAAAGATAAGTAATTTCATGATTTCAAAAACTGGACATTGGAGAGAACTAAAGTTTTAGGTACATGAAAGATTTAAAACCTGTAAATGTTATAAATTAAAAATATTAAAGGAGATTTTTGAGGAATAGAATCAGAAAATAATCACCACAATATCACTAATGATGCATGTACTATGGATATCATAGAAGAAATGAGATATGTGTATGTTGTATTTTATCTAACAAGAAGGGATTGGTATCAAAAGGGAATTATAACTGACAGTCCAGTCACTTAGAAAAGGTTGTTTCACTGGATCTACAAAACAAACAAACCTGCTTGAGCTTTTAAAGTTTAAACATGCATACAAATGGCAAACCAAGAGAGTGATCAGGATAATTTTTCCCAACTGGATTTATAAAAGAAGTTAGTAAGAGCCTGGAAGAAGTCTGGACAAATCAATCTTAAACAAATATTTGAATAACTAATGATTAAGGCTTAGAAATAAAAGGAAAGATATAAAGTTAGTTTACTTGATCAAGGTTAAAATAAGATAGATTGTTACTTTAAGGACATTCTGCTGACACCAAAACTGAAAACATTATATTTCATCCACATAGCAACCTTTGAAGATTGTTGCAGTCATAATTTTTTTAGAGTTATGAACTGATACATCTTTACAGGAGATAAATTATAGCAGAACAAATGCAGGTAATTCAATCCCTGAAAATATTCAGTTGAGAAAATTAAGTAGTCAGTGACAAATAGAGTTCTGCTTGAGTACATGAAAAGCTACCATTGGCAATGATGCTTGGCTAAATTGCCAAAGATTTGGCCTACTGCCTTTTGTTTGGATTTTAATGAAACTTGCTCAAATGCACCTTTCATGAAGGAGTGTTAAAACTGAAATGAATTGTCTGATATCATACCCTGTTCACAGTTTTGCAATATAGTTGTCTAAATACAGAGTAGATACACAAATGTACATTAGGGAGAATGCGTACAATTGTGGCATGAAAACATTATCAAAGCTGCTTGCAAAATATGCATTCTAGGATAATAAACATATATATTAATTTTCATGTGAATGTAAGCAATCAGAAACAGATGCCAAACCTGGACTGGAAAAACAAACAAACAAAAAAATACAAACCCCAAATCTCTTTATCGCTAATAAAAATTAAAACCAGCTACACTGATACTATTATATATTTCTTCCTAGCATTTCATAATATAGATATGAAAAAGCTTCTGATTCTCTTCCAGAGACTACAGCTTTGTGTTCCAAAGCTAGCTGACAATTTTGGTTTTGAGGTGGAAATAACTCTAATCTAATTTGAAGCATTGTGATGTATCAGTCCCTATAGGTGTGAAAAGTTACTCACAAAGCTTTTAAAACTCTTACTGGGCATGTGCATCTTTTTTATCTGGCCTTTTTTAAAAAAAATGCAGATCCACTTGGAAATAAATAAAACAGTGTCCTTTACAATATCTTTTTCTCATCTATTCCTTTCATGGTTTTTTTAATTATTACAAGCTACTTCTGCCTCAGAAAATTATATCAAAAAGCAAGTAAAAAAAGAATATTTACTTTTATATAAGACATAGATTTCTGTATGCAGAACAATTATACTTTACAAGAAACAATTATGAATGCAATGTTTTTTTTACTCTGCTTACCACTTTGGTTAAATAATTGGTCTTGCTTAGAATTCTGAGAATATGTATTTTAGTGTGTGCTTGTAAGAGTATTTAAATACTACTGAATTCCATGTTTGTGCAGTCCAAAATAAGGAATTATTATGGTAAATCTTGAATGTTAAGTAGCTTATTTTAAATGTCTATGGACTTCCTCAGTCATCCAAATCATGGTTGTCCCAAAGGTGCTTTTTTCAAGAGGCAACTGGACTTTCTTGTTTTTCTTTGAAAACATT
Organism: Naja naja; assembly: GCA_009733165.1. Classification (NCBI taxonomy): domain Eukaryota; kingdom Metazoa; phylum Chordata; class Lepidosauria; order Squamata; family Elapidae; genus Naja; species Naja naja. The sequence goes on from CM019150.1 coordinate 139,414,974, forward strand.
TTGCTTCTCATCCAAGAAGCTTCTTCAGCTATGACTGGATGATGGGGAATGGAAGGATTTGTATTCCTTGCAGACAGCTGATCATTTGCATTTTTTAGAGAGTCATTGAGGCCACTTGGAGGTTTATCTGTGTCCTGAGGGTCACAGAGAGCTATGCACTTTGGGATGAATATCCTTTGAATGATGCAATAGTATGAATGGATTTACAGAAAACATTGCAGACTACAGACACTATTTCCACTTTATTTTGAGATGTAGACAATACAGGTTCATCCCTAACTGTTGACTCTTCAACAGTCAAGAGACACAAGGCTGAAAACATCCTGCAGCCAAGAAGGCTCGACACACACATGCACTTCTCAGGTGACCCTGAAGACACAGATAAACCTCCAAACGACCTCAACAATTCTCTAAAAGAATGCAAATGACCAGTTGTCTGCAAGGAATATAAATCTTTCCATTCCCTACCATCCAGTCAGAGCTGAAGAAGCCTCTTGGATGAGAAGCTAAACAAAAAGAAAAAGAAAAAGAAAAACTAAAAAGTCCAGTTGCCTCCTGAAAAAGCACCTTTGGGATAGCTTATTTTAATCTTTTTCCAACCCTGCTGCTGTGTTTGGGTTTTCTATAATTATTTCTCGCACAGATAAAAAATTTGAAATATTTTATTTAGAATAACCCCAGATGAAGCTATGAGATATTATTTTCTCTGTATTTACTGGGGTTTAGTTTATTTATATTACTCAACAAGTTATTTAATCTTTCAGTGCAGCTTTATCCCTCATGAATATGGAAAAGAATCACAAAGAATTCAAATGAGAAGCTGAAGGAGAAATAGAAAACTTATAGCAAATCATTTAAGTACTGCATTGAAGTCAAACTTGTTCCATTATTATGCTTGTATTGGGTAAATATCCTGCATACAGTGGCACAACCCTTTTTTGAGAAATATGTTCCCATAATGTCACTACTGCCTCATCCTCAGCAGAGGTAATGTTAATCTACTGTATCTTCAGTTTTCCAATTTGGAAGTGGTGTTTTTTTTTCCTTCTCTTGACTCAAAATATCCCAGGAATTCCTGAATGCCTTGGACATGAGTCTGGGATGACACAATCAGGGACAGCAATAATTTGAGTCCGTGTTGGCCCAGCAACCTTTGGAAGCATCTTCTTGCCTAGTTGCTGGCACTATATTTGTACAATTAGTTTCACTTCAGCTGCAAAAATGACATAACTCCCAAGATCTGTCAGCCATATCCTGTGAATAGCTACATGGGAACTTTCAGCCAGTGCTGGCTGTTTCTCATTGCCATGTTGATGTTCCTTTTCCAGATCTGGTGCAATATTTCCAGCACTGCCCCACAGTATATCCTTAGAGCAGATCATCAGTGAGTCTGGCAGTATTGCTGTCCTTAAACAATGTAATGTGAGATAGTTTTACAGCAAACTGTGAGTGTCAGTTTGGTGTAAGAGCTAAGGCAACAGGCTGGGAATTAGGAGACTATGAATTCTAGTCCTTACCTTAGGCATAAAACCAACTAGGTGACATTGGGCCAATCACTCACTCTCATCCCTAGGAAGAAGGCAAGGACAAATCACTTCCGACATCATGCCAAGAAAACTGCAGGCATTTCTCCAAGCAGTCACAAAGAGTCAAGATTGGTTCAGAGGCACATAAATTGGTAGTAGTCCCACGCCATCCTTTCATTACTTTCTGAAACCTTACCAGTTGCTTTCTTGAATGTCTGTTCAGACAGTGTGGAGGTTCAAGATTACCATGGTCCCATCAGATAATGAGTAGTCTGACATCAGTTTGCCTAAGTGATCAGAAGAGCTAACTTGAAATACAAATCAAAGAAACTAAATTGGAGTTTTCAATGTTTTGTGCCACTGGATTTTTCCTCCCCTTTTCCCTCTTTAAAGTCAGATTTTTCCACAGATTATATCTGGCCAGGCAAAACACTTGTTTTCCCCTTCCTCTGCTGTATTCTTTCTGTATGTGTAGTGTGTGTGTGTGTGTATGCATGCACATCTCATATGCTTCTGGTACTTAAGAGTCTCCCTAACAATACAAACTCATACATAAAATGTAAATCTTAGATACTTCTTTGAAGATGGTCAGAGCAGTCTTAGATATTGTACTTTTGTACATTCACATAACCAAAATTAATTTTAGCCAAGTAAGCCATTTAGCCATTGCAATATAATGTGGTATTTTTGAATCCCTTTGATAGAGATGAAGGGCAACTAGAGCCCACCCCTTCATTTAAAGTGGCTCATTAATAGAACTGGCATCCTGTTTTTTTATTGGAATTTATGAGAAATTTTCATTTATACACTCTGCCATACTCCCCAATGAGTATTAACATCCTGAAGAATAGTAGAGTTGTTTTGCTTCTGTAGTCATTCATTTCAGACGTGTCAACACTCATTTAAAGAACTAGTGTTCTGAAGGCACTTGATTAGATATTCCATGTTCTGAATGTGAACATTTATGACAATCACTGTTTACCAAAAGAATCTCGTAGAACATAAATTATATGGCTGTGTAATACAAACTAAAATAGTTACTGTGATCACTACAAGATTCTTTTTTCTCTCAAAAGTACTGTAACTGCATCATCCTTATATTCACATTAGCTTAATGGGAACATTTCTGTGATCTCTACTTGAAAAACATGCAGCACCATTTAAACGAAACTATATATTTCTTTCTCTCTCTTCTCATTTTTTAAAACTGAATTTACAAAATTGTAGCCATAAACTCTACAACAACATGATTTTGATCTTGCATTCTTATGGTGTAATCTGTCCTAAATAATAAAAGCTGAACCTAAATATGAAACAGAATAAAGTAGATAGAATGTTAAAAGTAGGAAGAAACTCCAGCAATTCACTCAATTCAACATGAGAGGATTGTTCATGAACTCAAAAAAGAAAGAAATGATGCATGCTTTGTAAACATGCAGATCAAATAAAGGGGGAAATGTAATGATATAAATAAAGGATGATGGATTTTTTGTCTCCTGCTAAAAATAGTATTCAACAGGTTTTGGTCTGATGGTATTATTACTCTTACTATTACTGTATTCTGCCCTGCATTGTAGAATCAATCCGAGGATATGTAAAATGTATAGCACCATTTTAAAATCCAACAAAATATACAAACAACAATATCAAGAATACAAATATTTATTAATCAAATGATTCTATTATATCAAAATGTATATAGTTAGATTAATTGCTTTCATGGCTGCAATCTAAAAGACTACCATAAGGAGTTTGGAAGTAAGCAAAACACGCAACCTCATAGCCTCTAAAAAATCTTCAGATTAGGTGTAAAGTAGACAAAATAGAACTATACAGAATGACAGAGTAGGGAACTCAATTAACTAAATAACTTTTTGCTAAACATGGACAATTACATTTCAATGGTTTGTTGGTAATAACACTGCAACAATAAATTATCAAAATTAGGGATAGGGATTCTACTACAGATACAAAGATCTTTCATTTAATTTTCAGGTTTATTCAAATCAATCCTCACACAATAAATGCTCTTATTTTTGGTATTAATTTAAAGGTTTTTGGCTCATAGGTGTCAGACTGTGAAACATTTCAATGTTTTCTTCTTGAATACAACCCTGAGGTAAATACTGTCATATTCTCAGCACTGGTTCATTGTTGTTGTTTTTTTAAATCTTGTGACAAAGGCTTTCTATGATGACTTTCTCACTATGGTAATGGTAGGAGTCATGATACCCTTCAGAAGATGTTTAGCTTTTAACTAGCAGCAATCAGAATAAGTAGGAGCAGCAGAAAAAAATATATAAAGTTGGCTCACTTATGTAATACCTGACTAATACCTGGATCCGTACCAATCGGGCTTCTGACCCGGGTATAGCACGGAGACGACATTGATCACGCTGGTTGGTGATCTCTGGAGGGCACAGGACAGGGGTTTTTCCTCTGTCCTGGTCCTATTAGATCTCTCAGCGGCTTTCAATACCATCGACCATGGTATCCTATTGCGGTGTCTTGAGGGGCTGGGAGTGGGGGGGCACTGTTCTGCAGTGGTTCTCCTCCTACCTCTTGGGGCGCTCACAATCGGTGTTAGCAGGAGGGCAGAGGTCGACTCCGAGGGCCCTCACCTGTGGGGTCCCTCAGGGGTCAGTCCTCTCGCCCCTCCTGTTCAACATCTATATGAAGCGGCTGGGTGAGATCATCTGTCGTTTTGGGGTGAAGTATCATCAGTATGCTGATGATACACAGTTATACATCTCTACCCCAAACCACATCAGTGATGCCCTCTCTGTGATATCCCGCTGTCTGGATGCAGTACAGATCTGGATGGACAGGAACATGCTTCTCCACAATCCGGCCAAGGCGGAGTGGTTGTGCATACTGACATCTCGGTCCAGTCAAGACATTCCATCTTTGGTCATGGGGGGAGAGGTGTTGCCCCCCGTGGACAGGGCACGGAACCTGGGGGTTCTCCTGGACTCGCGGCTCAGGTTGGAGGAGCAGGTGGGAGCTGCGGCCAGGGGGGCCTTTGCCCAGGTCCGGCTGGTTCATCAGTTATGCCCATATCTGGACCGAGATGCCCTGCGCACGATCACTCATGCACTTGTTACCTCTCAACTCGACTACTGTAATGCTCTCTATTTAGGACCGCCCTTGCACACCATCCGGAGGCTTCAGCTGGTGCAGAATGCAGCCATGCAGGTTGTGATGGGAGCTTCCCAATACTCCCATGTTATGCCCCTCCTGCGCAACCTGCATTGGTTACCGGTTGCCCTCCAGGTGAGATTCAAGGTTCTGGTGTTGACATACAAAGTCCTTCAAGGCATGGGTCCGGGATACCTACGGGAGCGTTTCCGGCATCGACAACCAACTGCCCTGTGTGGGCCCACAGGCAGGGGATCCTCGGGGTGCCGTCTGCGACTCAATGTTGCTTGGTGGTCCCCCGGGGAAGGGCCTATTCTGTGGTGGCCCCTGCCCTATGCAATAAACTACCTCTGGGACTCCGTTTGGCCCCTGACCTCCGTACATTCCACCATGATCTGAAAACCTGGCTCTTCGAACAGGCTGGGCTGTGCTGACCTCCGGGGGGGGGTTAAATTTAGTTAGGATTGGTGGGTTTTAGTGCAATTTGGCTTGTAATTATTTAATGCTACTTTTAGGTAATTGATTTGTTGTTGGTTTTAGTTATTAGCCGCCCCAAATCCCTTTGGAGAGGGGGCGGCATACAAGTCAAATAAATAAATAAATAAATAAATAAATAAATAAATAAATAAATAAATAAATGAAGGAGGAAATATGTAAATTCAACATTCTACTTTAGAACTTATTCTACTTTAGGATAAACAAAGCATAAAGTTGAAAATCCAATGTGTGAGGGAATGAAGTTGGGATCACGGTGTACTCTTTTCAGAATTAAAAGTAGTCATCATTACATTAAGTGCAGACAAAATTCTAGGGCCCCCCACACATTTCCTTCAAACATTGATCCATTTCCTCAGAATTGTATTCACCTCACCTAGTTGTCTAATGCTAAAAGAAAATGGGGACAGGTGTTTGTAGCAGGAATGGCGGCATCTGGAGATTGGCAGCTATTACCAACAGGCAAGAAGAAAACTATTCAACTGTCAGGATCACAAGCTATGATGAAGGCGCATATGCTGGTGAGCACCCTGACTGGAACATGGAGTTTTGCTGGGAGCACAATAGCAACTAGCACTGAAATCATACCACATCCCAACTAGTGCAAGGATGTTTGGAAAAAGGCAAAGGGTCTATGCACCTTTATTCACTTTGAAACATTATCTTGCAAATCCTAGAAGCATGAAATTGACTCAGAGCAAAAGCTTATGCTGCATGTGCTACGCACTGTGAAATACTGTGTTGTGTCAAGTGCTTGGATAGCAAAGAACCCTCACAAAATAAATACTATTATTTTTGACATTAATTTAAATAGCTGATATCATCATATTGATCATAAGCAAGCCTGAAGAAGATCTTACAGAATCATAGTGTTTGGGGGAACTGTCAAGCAATCCATTGCTTAAGGCAGAAATCCAAATAAGAGATGTCCTGACAAATTGTTGACCACACACTTCAGAAAGTGATTTGTACCTTTTTCCTTGCCTGTGTTTGTGACCCCCCCCCCAAAAAAAAACCACTGGTTCCACTGATGTGGATAAGTTTAAAAGAGACATTTTCCCCCTTTGGGACTGAATTAGGTTGGGAAAAGGTTTCCTCTTTTTCTTATTTCTCTCTGTAGAATACACCAACTGCTTTATAAAATTATTATTCTAGTTTTTTTTTCACTTTAAACACGTTGGAATACTTTATTGTTCTTATTTTTCCTAACAACTTCAATAAAATATATAATAACCTTATGAATCATTTCTCCCATAAAATAGGCTCTGAAAAACAAATGCAACATAAAGTTCAGATGTAACATAAAATGGACTGTTAAAAACTCACAATTCAGAACAAACAATACTTAATTTTAATGCCCTTTTTCAAAACGTATTTGCAAACAGAACAAAAAACTAGAACATGTAGTCATCATTTAACTTAATGACCACAACTGAGACTGGCAACTCTGTCACTAAGCAATGCAGTCATTAAATGAAACATCATATGACTACACCCGACTCACATCAGTTCTGATTTGTCATTAAGCAAATCACATGAAGTCATTAAGCATGACATTATATGAATGTGAGTTTTTCGTTCCTACTGTTTTCCCATTGACTTTGTATGTCAAAAGCCAGCAATAGGTCACAAATAGCTATCAAGTGACCAAGGGATGATTAGATTGTCATAAATGTGTGACAAGTAGCTACATGGTGATCATATGACCATGCAGCTCTGTGACAGTTATAAGTTTGAGGGCCAGTCATAAATCTACTTTTACAGTGCCACTGTAAGTTTAAATGGACGCTAAACAAGGCAATCATTAACTAAGGACTGCCTGTTGTATATTATTTCAGCCTGAATCAAAAGTACAGAAACTTTTTCCTGAATTGAATGGAGCATTTTCTCTCATATTTGATCAGTAGGTAATAGCAGAGAATGTGAATATGGTAAGCATTACTTTTTGTGTTTGGTATATATTATATGATACCAGTATTATTTAATATCATCAAAACAATCACAATTGGGGATATAAGAATAATCTGGCAGCCCAGAAATCCATGATAAGAAGTCTGTTGGTTCTCTGTCCCAAAGTCAATTTTAAAAATAGTTGCTACACAGAAGATTACTAAGAGATGCAAATCTGTAGCTTTTTCAGAGTACTACAAAGCAGTAGTACACAACTAGACTATAACACTGGGCCATATCTAACAAAATGAAATTCAATGTAGAGAAAAGTCAAGTCCTACACTTAGGCAAGAAAAATCAAAAGTACCCATATAGACTGGGAGAAACCAGGCTTAATAGCAGTAACTGTGACACGGATCTTGGAGTCTTAGTGGACAACCAGCTAAATATGAGCCAGCAGTGTGCAGCAGCAGCCAAAAAAGCTAATGCAATCCTAAATTGCATTCACAGAGGGATACAATCAAGATCAAGTGAGATACTAATACCACTCTATAAAGCCTTAGTAAGACCACACCTGCATCCAGTTTTGGTCACCACATTATAAAAAAGATGTTGAAACTCTAGAAAAAGTACAGAGAACAGCAACCAGGTTGATTAGGGGACTGGAGACTAAAACATATGGAGAACGGTTACAGGAACTGGGCTTGGCTAGTCTAGTGGAGAAAAGGACCAGGGGAAACATGATAGTAGTCTTCCAATATTTGAGGGGCTGCCACAGAGAGGAAGGGGTCAAGCTGTTTTCTAAAGCACCTGTAGGCCAGACAAGGAATAGTGGATGGAAACTGAACAAGGAGAGATTTAACCTGGAAATAAGGAGAAACTTTCTGACAGTGAGAACAATCAACCAATGGAACAGCTTGCCCTCAGAAGTTGTGGAAGTGCCATCACTTCAGAACTTCAAGAAGAGATTGGACTTCCATTTGTCAGAAATAGTGTAGGGTCTCCCGCTTGGGCAGGGGGTTGGACTAGATGACCTATAAGGTCCCTTCCAACTCTGATTATCTGTTATCTTTAACTTTGGGGTTGTAGTACACAACTTAGGGGTCATTTGGGGTTTCTGCAGTACATGAAAGCCTGTTCTCCAGAGCAGACAGAGTAAGGATCCATTTAAGACTTGGGGATACTTAAGATACTGATCTTGATTTTTGATTACCCTAGTTCCAAAAAGTAGAAACTAGTTTGGTGTAGTGGTTAAGGCACCAGGCTGGAAACCAGGATATTTTTCTAGTCATGTTTTAGATATGAAACCAACTAAGACTACTCACTCTCTCTCAGCCCTGGGAAGCAGGTAATCACTTCTGAAAAACCTTATCAAGAAAACTGCCACACAGTGGCCTGGAATCAACAATGATTTGAAGGCCCCCAAAAATCTAAGAAATGGTAAAATAATAAAAAGAAGAAGAAGAAAAATAGAAGAAAATACACCAAGTGCACAAAGATGTAAGGGGTGAGCCACATGCTATTCCGGGCTCAAAGCACTGGTTCAGAGTGGCTGCCCATTTTAAACTACATTCTGTACATGTTCAAAATATGCCCTTTTCCCACAATCAAGTAGGCTGGCCATTTAGAGTTGACTTGAGTCCACCTAATAGTTCTACTCCAGTTGTCATGGTGGAATAATGATTTCTAAAACAGGGTTCCTCTCTGTTTCATATCTGAAGTTCATATATGATCTATATTGATTTTTTTTTTTTGGAAAAAGAAGTTAGACGGTTGTAGAATAAGAAATCATTGTGCAGACGAAGGATGTAGGAAAGATAAACAGTTGACAAGATGTAAAGAGAATTACTACCAAGGTCTGCTGGTTCTGCAGATTGATCACAAGTTATGTTTTACCCAAATTGCAATATTGCACAAGCTAGGAATTAGTTTAAATAGCCAGACTATATGGATGGTAGTGAATGGTTGAAATTAATTATTCAAAGGATAATACATTTTAAATGGAATCTTCATAGATTATTTGCTGCAAACTTCTTTATGCTTTTAATTGAATTGTTTTTATTTTCAGATGAATTGTCATCAAAACTTGCCAAGGTTAATATTTGGTCATTTTGCTGAATAGGCCATGGTTGTTTGATCTGAATGAAGAAAGAGGTTAATGATGATAATAATGATTTACATTCCCTGGGAGTATTGGCCTCCCTTGGGAGGAGAACCTTGGCAAAAGATTGATGGAATGCTAGAATTATTAAAGCAATGTTCCTGAATAAGCTATCTTTGCTGAATTCTGTGGATGAACACATAGACCATGAACAATGGAAAGGTGCAAGTGCACATGGCATTAACTGAAGTGTAATGTTAAAATAAGGATGTGGATTGTTTCTGGAGTGACAACAATATTTGTTTTGTGTATATGAAAATACTATATTTGACCTAATAATGGAAATAGTGTCACTGAACATGTTCTGAACATGTTCAGAATCATCTGAATAGAAGATAATGTGGACCTGAGTATATTCAATTGTCTCTGTTCCACTCTTCTGCCTGTTGAAGTTGCAGAAATGAAGGAAGAATGATTCATACCACAAAAGGCAAAATTGAAACTGCAGTATGTGAAAAATAAAATAAAATGAAGTGCTTCTGAAATATAAGAGGCACATTCTTGTATTGAAACATGTTTTGGAACATGAGGATGTGTTTATGGATGCTATACTGAGAATTATTATTTCTAATTCTTTGTGTATTTTAATAAAAAAGAGTAGTGAAGAAGTACTTGACTGAAGCTTTGGTGAAAGGCATTTTTTAACGTATTCACACTTCCACTAAAGTGGGATTTAAATAAAAACTTGTCATGGATAGTCTTTATTTCAATAAGAAGTTCCAATCTTCCCGCACAAATTAGTAATATATTTACTGTGTATTTAGAGTGTGTGTGATTTAAATGGATTCACTGTTGTTACATTTTTTATCTTGTCCTTGTCTGCTGAATCATATGCCACTTGCCACATGGAGAGAAAAGAAAGAATGAAGTAAATAAATTAACTATACTTGCCAAGTTTTGAAGCAAAAGACAACAACATGAATGCCACCTTTTTTTAAAAAAATTGCAAACACTAATAAAGCAATCAGGCACATTTATGTTTCATTGATTGACACAGACTGACAGCATGCATTATTCACAAGAAGAAAATATGTGCTTGTTGGCTGTTTGTTACCTACAATTTATTTCAATTTTCAAAATGAATAGAAGGGAATATTTGTTGTTTATCACAGCTACACATATCAAAAAGTACAGTGGCATACTTGGTGCTGATTTTTTAAAAAATCCTTTTGATTTTCATGGACTTATTTCTTAACAAGTCTGGTGCAGTGGTTAAGATATCAATTTAGTAACAATGAGCTCTAGTCCTGCCTTAGGCACAAAGCCAGCTGGGTGACATCAGTCAATCATTGTCTCTCACCCCTAGAAAACAGGCAATGGCAAACCACTTCTGAAATTTTGCCAAGAAAACTGCAGGGTCTTGTCCAGGCAGTTGTCAGGAATCAACATTATCTTGAAGGCCTACACACAAAAATGTGCAAATTATGTAGTTCCATTGTTGTTGTTAGTTGTGAAGTCATGTCTGACCCATCGTGACCCCATAGACAATGTTCCTCCAGGTCTTCCTGTCCTCTATCATCCTCCAGAGTCCATTTAAGCTCACGCCTAGTGCTTCAGTGACTCCATCCGGCCACCTCATTCTCTGTCGTCCCCTTCTATTGCCCTCAATCTTTCCCAGCATTAGACTCTTCTCCAGTGAGTCCTTCCTTCTCATTAGGTGGCCAAAGTATTTGAGTTTCATCTTCAGGTTCTGGCCTTCTAAAGAGCAGTTAGGGTTGATCTCCTCTAGGAATGTAGTTCCATAGGTATCTTTTATCCTTATCTGGCTATATATAGGGTGGTACCCCAAATTATTTCAACACTAGTCCTGCATTCCAATGTAACCAAGTGGTATAACCCATATTTGTGTATGTGTGTGGGTGGGTGTGTATGTATGTATATATATATTCGAGGGTGGTGGTAGCATAGTAACAATTGTTACAACTAGGCTAGCCACAGGTCGGGCAGCCTGGGTTACAGACAACAGTGTCCCTACAGGCAAGGTTATCTTTTCAGCCTGGCAGATGGGTTATTAATGTTGTACATACTGTAAATCTATTCATGAAACTTCAGGGCTCTGCAGAGATTTAAAATTGGTCTGTCTCATCCACTATTCCAGACACATCTAACCTGGCAATATTAAGCACGCAATGCCCTATCTTCTCCCTATTCACTACATTCATTATCTCTTGAAGGAGATTGGAAATGATTGGCAGCTACCTTCCTGTTCTTTGATACCAAGGCAATTCCTCGTGATCACAGAAAGAAGAGAGTTGACAAAGATAAGTTTCATTCCTCTCCTTGCTCCTTGTATTCTTGACAGCATATGCAGCCTCCTACTCAGCCTCCTTTCTATTAGTGGCTTGTTCATAAGTAGTTTCTTTTTTCTTTTCCTTACTTATAGGTAGAAAAAGGTAAATAGATTTCAGCTAAAGTATCCTTGACTCCATTTTTTATACCACTTTTTCTACTCATCTTCAAATAATTTAGTCTGCTGTCTCAAATCTGTTTTACTATTTTTATGACTTCTTTATAAATATACACAATTTCTTCCAGCTTCTACTCTTCATATTAAATTTCCCCCACCCAAATACCACTGGAAGTAAGGAAGAGTACAGTGGTGGACTAATCACTGTATCCCTTCCCAAAGTCAAAGTCATAAATTTATTTCCCTGTTATGTAATGAAGCAATTGAATTCTCTTTTAGTTATTACATGCTATGTTAGTGGGAATAATTAGAGATACAAAATTAGTATATATTTTTGAACACATAAAAAGTATTTTTCTTTAGAATGTTGGCCAAAGTCACACCTTATTTTCTTAAATCTAAGATCTGCTTTCCAGAAGTATTTAGCATAAATTATTTGTACTGAAGAAAAGGCAAATTCATAAAAGGATTCAAACTTTGCGGAAAAACTACTTTCTGAGTAACAAATACTATGGGAATGTCAAGACAAACTATCAGTTCATGGGCAACAGGGATAACCATCCCAAATCAGTAATACTCAAAGGAAATGTTGTATTTAAGCCAATAAAACTTATACGAAGATAGAAATGTGTTCAGTTAATATTTTTATCTAAACTCAGCAAATATATTTGGAATGCTTGTCTTTGTATAGAAGTCTCTATTTAAAAAGTGGGCACCAAAATACAGAGACTAAAAAATGGACATTTTAAAAAAGGCATTTTAAAAATATGCATACATTAGAAAAATTCACATATGGATTCTTTGAGAAGGAAGGAAGGAAGGAAGGAAGGAAGGAAGGAAGGAAGGAAGGAAGGAAGGAAGGGAGGGAGGGAGGCAGGAAGGAAGGAAGTTTGTGAGTAAAATGTGGGAAAGAATGGATATGCAAACAGATTCATTCAACACTAGTTCTTCCAAATATCAAACATTCAATCTTCATTGGTTAGAAATGCAATACTATATACAGCTGCATTTTAAAAAAAATTATAGGTTTCAGTCAAGAAGCAAATTACAATTTAGATCTTAGGCCCCTCTACCTGCAGTCATAGATCATTTACAATAGTCTCTGTTGGGGCTTGCTAAACCTTGGCTTGGGATTTGCAGTGTAACAAAAACTTCAGCCTTTCTATCTAGAATCCTAGAATGGATTGATTTCACTGAATATCTAGGTTAGTGTTTTCTCCAGGACAGTGGCTTTCCAGCCCAATCCCAAGGCAATTCTTTATAAGAAGTTAAACTGTTTCTAACAGTGTTTAATGCTCTCAAGTGAATAACAATGAGTAGAGTACATTGTCATTATTCTCTGCTTAGAAATTCACATAGAAGACGTGGATTTTTGTTTTTTGGGGGAAACTATATGTTCAGAAATAAGAGTAAATCTGAGAAAGCTGAGTTTCTGAAATGGCTGTATTTAGAAAGAACTGAGATTGCAAAATGTGGTGGTATATAAAGCCTGATATATTCCCCTTTATTTTCTCACACAGGTGAGCACAAAGCAGTGTTTATTGGGAAAAGTTGCAAAAAATAAAATGAACTATGTAACATATAAATTGTTACATGAACACTGACAATATTTTAAGGGGCAATCAATATTGGAAATGCTTTGATCATAGGCTTGATCAAAGTGATATGTAAGTTTGATAAGGAACCCAAACTCATACATATTTGTCAGAGTTTGCTGAGGAAGGAGCATTAAACTTGTTTAAATTTGTACAAAATTGCTATCCAAAATGACCCAGTTTTATTGGGAAATAGCTGGGAGGAAAAAACAGCTTAGGGGGAAAAAAACCCTTGATTTTATTTTTTTATAAAATACTGATGATGCCAAGAATTTTGATGGTCCAGATTTGTGATTCATTTCCCTTGGCTTGCTTTTAGGTTGCCCTTTAGAAGCAATATGGGCTTTAGTTTTTTAATGCTAACTTCTCCATAAACCTTTTCAGGGAATGCAAAATGTTCTCTGTCCCCACTCAAATGTCATTATTCATATCCAAGTACTTGTGGATCTCTAGACAGCAGTTACTAAAGACAGCTGCTCTAAGCCATACAACTTCAGAGAGAGAGAGAGAGAGAGAGAGAGAGAGAGAGAGAGGGAGGGAGGGAGGGAGGGAGAGAGGAGGAAGAGGAGGAAAATCAAACACTGATTGACTAATTGAAAATAATGTCAGTCATAGTCCTTCCTCTTCCATGCCCATTTCATAAATGTCAGGTTCTTATTATTTCATGCCTTATGCTTATTGGATTTTAGTTTTCTATTATCTCCAATTTCCTAATGTCACACTCTGGGATGGTTCTACCGTGTTTCCCCGAAAATAAGACACTGTCTTATATTTTTTTTGGCTCCCAAAAACACACTAGGTCTTATTTTCGGGGTAGGTCTTATATATTTATGGTGCCAAATAGTGGGTGTGAGTGTGTAGGGGGGGGGTGTTTCGCGGGTGCACGGTTGCTCCCTGAAAAGTCTTCCTGGAACTGGAGATTTGCACTAGGTCTTATTTTCGGGGTAGGTCTTATATTAGGGCAGGTTTAGAAAATAGTGCTAGGTCTTACTTTCGGGGTAGGTCTTACTTTCGGGGAAACACGGTAATAAACTTGGTTATTGCAAATGTCTTTACTTATGCAAGTTTATATTTCTGATGAGAGTTTACAAATTTTACATTATTGTAGAAAAAAGAGAGAATGAAAGTGGAATAATAGTATAGCCAGGGACTTTGGATGTCGTTAAAAAAAATCCTAAAAACAGACATCTAAATTATCCAGTTGTGACATTTGGTAAGATCTGGGCTGCAAATATCCAGGCAACCATTAGAGAGAAGCAGAAGGTTAAAGTCATATGTGTCATTTTTGCAGCCATTTTTGTTGAGTGGATTTCTGTAGCTGAAATTTGGCAACCCTAAATTTGGTAGTGGAATGCCTTATAAGAAAGTATATCTGTGATTTTGTGCATGCTTCCTCAGAAGTCACTATTTCAGACAGAAAGAATGGTTTCATATTATGTATAATATTCACAAGAAACTTTGTGCTACACTATTTACCACCGTCATACCCAACAGACTCATGAAGCAGAAAAAATTGTAAATTCATTTTATGGTATTCACAGTCTCAAAAAGCTGATAGTGTTAGAAAAAAAGTTAATATGGAATAAGAAGTGTTACATATACCAGATGTAACTATTAAATGATCAAGGATAAAAACAAAATTTCTGTCTGCCTGTCAGTTTGAGCAATGAGCTAGAAAATCCCAATGTAAGTTTGTAGCATTTTTTTTCCTGACATACTTATGCATTAGTAACTGAACCATTGTTTGCTTATTTAATCCAATTTTATGGGATTATGATCTTCTGAGTCACAACTATCAAGATGGGCACAACACTAACCTAAAAAGTGATTTACTAGTTTGTAGTTATGGACTTTCCAAATTTGAGTTCACAATCAATGTAGAAAAACTCAATAGAGATGCTTCAAGAATATACAAGAAAAGATTCATCCTGTGAAATAATCCTAATATCCTTTCATTTAAAAAGTTCAAACAATTCTTACAAATTATTATTACATTTACTGTAAGTTCAAATATATTCTATAAACTATCCTTTTTTCCATAACAAGACCCACATAAAGGAGTGATAACAAGTTTTATGATAATTACTCACTTCACAATTAGTAGCAACGAATTGCTAATAATTAATTGCTACCATAAAAAGCACCTAAACTTTCCATAGGCTATCAGCCAGTAAACCTCAATAGTCAAAAGAGATGGTGTTGGTTAATGGTGGTCAATTTTATTTGCTGATGTCCAGCATCAGTTCTGGAATAAGTGTTTGGATCTGTAATTTCAAATTAGTTACTTGCAACTGAGTAGACTGCCCACATATTACTATACAGTCTCTTTCAAAGAATACATCCTTGTTTTGACACAAGTCATCACAGCGTGGCATCATGTAGATACAGTACTCTCAATGATCCTACAAATATGGGTAAAATGCTTTCAAACAGAATATGCTAAACAGGGATATTGTGAAATCAGTTTGGACGATTTCAGACAGGCATCTGCCAAGGATATTTCAGACATCAAAGAGCCTGGCTCACAGGAGATGGCAGCACATGATTTCACTTAGTACCTGCCAGGTCTATCATTCTAGGTGATTGAGTGATCGGTACTCATCAACTCAGTGCCAGGTTTTCTTAGAATCCTTTCCTCCTTCCTTTCTCTCTCAAGCTGATCTAATTTATTGCAGAATTTCTGCCTCCTCAATTCCCAGAATAATCAATTAAACATGTTAACAACCTTTTTGAAATTTAAGTTAGCTTGACAAGGCATCTGCAAGCCATAAAATTTTTTATTACTTATCTATAATAAAACTATTTAAGAAAAAAAAACAAATGTTCTGCCTCAAAAATAATAGATTAAATATAGAAAGGGGCGGGGGGAAACTCTCGGATTTCATCTTGGTTTTATTTTGCTACCAATGATGCATCTCTTATCCAAAGAACAAAGCTCTCTATTGGCTCTTCTAAACTTGTTTTGTCTCTGCAAACCCAGATTATTTTATTCCATAATAAAAGAAACCAGCAAACATCCCAAATTAAGCCGTTTTTACATAATGCACTGCTTTAAATACTAACATGGTCTGCTTTGTTTGAAAGTTATTCTACTTCAAACTGATTTGATGTTGTTTGTAGGACCATCTACCGTTTATTTATTTATTTATTTATTAACTTTATTTTATTTATTTGTCAAGCAAGTATTAGATAACAGGTACAAGTTTAAGCATGGTTATGAATACATGAAATGGATACGAATAAAAAAAGAAACAATAGGACAGGGATGGTAATTGCTACCTACCTGTTTGTGATATAAAAGTTTGCATTATTTCTAAAAAATACTGATAGTATTGCTTGCCAATAGATTATTTAGTTCCTTTCTAAAATCACTTTTTAAAACTGTCAATATGCCCATTTTTAGGAACTGGTATTTCACTAGCTTGGGTATTGCTCCAGAATGTCAGAAAATTCTTTAGGAGGAAATGTACACTATCCTGATGGATCTCAGTAGGGGATCACAATGATCTTCAGAAAATGATGTGCATAAAAAGCCAACCGCTGCTCAGGTGTTATGAAATCACACACACATAAATCAAATTCTCATCATAGTGAGGAAATCATCATTCTCAAATTTGGTGGATTGTTCACTCAAAAGCACATCTACATGCGGATGAGAATGTATTTTTACTGAAAGTACTACAGTATGCACATAAAACAAAATCAAAGGCATATCTGACTTATGCTGTTGATTCTTAATGTAAGATTGAAAGCCTTCCTTGGGCTAGGAAGTTAAAACTTACAGACTGAACAATGCTACTGACATCAAAAGCAAAAGTATCTTCTTAAATCTCCTGAAATTCTTGTGATCAATGGAATCACAAGTAGGGATGCAAAAAAAATCAGCATAAATTAAACTGGGGCTCTGAGCAAAAGATAACTAGGATGGCTATATTTTGGGATAAAAATCCAGCCCTCTATTCTCTTTCAACTTTATCGACTCCCAGATGATCTCCTTATAGTTCTAACATGGTAAACACAAATGTAAATTACCTCCTTCCAGGGTCCTTATCCATTTCTATTTGGAGCCATTATTTAAGTCTATCTGGCACAGGATGAATGGGTTTAGTACCCAGACAGCCCATACAATTGCAGAGGAATATTGATTTCCTTTACAGTTCACATTCATCATTTCAGAGTCGAGGATCTGGATGTTCTGTGAAGCCATTATGGAATTCTTGGCATGCATAACTGAAAATGTAGGTGGAAAACAATACCAAACAAACAGAAATTGCTGGTGAGAGAACTGACAGTGAATTACCCTTTCAGATGAGTTAGATGCATGAAAAGAAATATCTTGATTAGGATATTCTTCCTGAATTCCTATTTCCTTTCAGTGGCTTTGTTGATCAGAACTGCCAGTCCAGAATGAGGTTATGAGTTGGCAAAGAAGTTTGCCTAGCTATTCCACTCTCAAATTTGCCAACTGTGCATTTAATTCATACATCCCTAACTGTGAACCAAAAATAATGCCGAAGCGGAGTTCTGTGACATTTGGAAGCTTGATCTCTGTCAGCAATGCAAGTCAAACTAATAAATGCTTTGTAAAATCAGAATCAGCATCAACCAATTTTTGCTCCTTGAAAGTAACCATGATCCTTACAGATTAATGCTTCAACTTTTTTTAATTTTATTTTACAGAAAATACTAGGTATATCTTTTACCCCTTTGACTAATTAAAATAATATAGACTTACTATTTATTAATTATTTATTAAGACTTATTCATTTATAGCTTGCACCTCATGCATATCAAGTAATATCTCTATAGGAATATTGAATGCAAGAAATGAAGCCTATCAATTAAGCAGAAGTTTAAAGCCCCCGCTTGGCTGAAACAGCTTTGTCAACAG
Organism: Naja naja; assembly: GCA_009733165.1. NCBI lineage: Eukaryota > Metazoa > Chordata > Lepidosauria > Squamata > Elapidae > Naja > Naja naja. The sequence continues at coordinate 139,433,077 of CM019150.1, forward strand.
CTAGAATCCAGCTCCATTCCTGTTGGCAAACTGTCCAATGGATTCCATGCATGTCCTTCCTGTGTGCAATTTGCATGCAAGTGTGCAAGGAAACACTTCAAATCGGAGTTCAAGTTTCAAAAATGCTCTTGTCACTGACTACCCATTTCTCGGCGCACGCCTTTATTTCTGTCTTCATGCATCCTCCCATCCCGCCGCAAAAATGAGAGAGGGGGAGAGAGGGAGGGAGGGAGACTAAAACACAATAGTCAAAAAATACAGCGTCTAAAATTCAAATAAAGCCTGTTGTTCAAGAATCTAAGACGAACCGAGAGAAATCACTCACCTCCTTCTTGCTGGTGAAAGCGGCTGAAGCTTTACTTCCAGCTAACACTGTTCAAGGTTGCTTTAGTTCCTCATCTGCCTGTGGATCTTAGCTCCAACGCTGTGTCTACCCAGACCTTCCTCCCCCGCTCTCGCTCGCTTTTCTTCTCGCTTTCCTTCTCCCTCCCTCTGCATCACTTTTAACTTCAGCAAGTAGCAAACTGAAGCTGTAGACCCCCCCCTCAGTCTGATTGATTTCGGTTTCAGAACCTCTGCTTAAAAAAGCACCATCCTTCCTAGACTAAGAGCTCTTGCTACTGGTGAAGCAGTAGCCAGTGCTGGATCTGAGTCTTTGGGGAACAGGGGTGGAAGGTGTGAAGGAATGTGAACGTTGGGAGGGAAAGGGAGGGGGGCTTGGCTGTACCAAACACCCAGTGATTTGCAAATGAATGAAGGAGGAGGGCATACGCAGGAGGGCTTTGACAAGGACTACCCCTTAGTAGAAAGAAACCTCAATCAAAGAGTTTCATTTCATATTCAATCCTGGAATAAGGGACACCAATGTATGCAGTGTGTAAATTAGCTGCATGGGAGATTTTTTTTAATTATTACATTGGTCCCTTTTACTGTGCTTTAATGTCAACTGGGTACATATCTGTTACCTTTCATAGTTAGATTGCCCTCTGCAATCAGTATATTAAGATTGAAGAGGAAATTTGCTTGCCCCTTGCCACCATGATTAAAAAAAAGGAGGCACCAGAAATTAAAACACTGGAAATATGCTAACTGGACTAAAACAAGCCTCTTTTGTAGTGTTACTTTTGTAAATTTAGATTAGGTTTGGTGTTCAATGTAATCACCTGACCTATTGAAACCTTTGTTCATGATTGCACCTTTTGCACAATGCCTACATATAAGAAAGTCCAACACTCAACCAGATAGCATTTTTATCCATCTATCATCGTCCTTTCCAAGGATGTGGAATAGGCAAATATTGTTGCGTATAGTGTTAAAGGTATCATCACAGGATGTAAGCAATTCCAAGTAAAGCTGCTTTTGCAATTGACTGATAGTGAAATTGTCAATGCCAATGGTGTTCAAATGGTGCTCCAGTTGTTTTGGAATTGTACCCAAAGCTCCTATTACTCTTTATGCTATCTTTGCTTTCTTTTGCCACAGTCGTTCAACTTCTATTTGCAGGTCTTTATATTTTATGATTTCTCCTCTACTCTGCTGTTTCTGGGTACTGCCACATCTGCTATCCAGACATTTTTTGTCTTCCTTACTGACGATTGTCAAGTATGGAGTGTTAGGTGGCAGCTGCTTATCTGTTTGACTTCTGAAATCTCAGAGCATTTTAACATCTACGTTGTCTATAACATTGTCTATTTTGTAGTCCCAGCAATTTTTGCTTGCAAGCAGATGGTATTTCTTGCAATTCTTCCAATCCACAATTGTTGCTAATTTGGCATGCCATTGTTTCTTCAGCTTCTTTGCAGAGGTGCCTGTTGCTCAGTTCTGACTTTCTATGCATTTGTTCTTAAGATTGGTTTTATGTAGCCAGAATTAGCCTAGCTGACTCTTTCTGCTGTTGGCCATTGCCAGGATTGATAATCTGCTTTGTTTGCTAGCTTTTTAAAATATTTTTAATGCACTGGTCATGTAATACATTGCTTTGCTATCATCATCATCATCATCATCATCATCATCATCATCATTATCATCATTTTGGTCTTTCTTGTACAGAAGTTTATTCTCTTTAGTACTCAGCTAAGCCTTCATCATATAGAGTTTAGTGCATCTTCATTGTCCTTCAAATATTCTTCCAATGCCTTTTTTTATTCTTCATCTGTTTGGTGTAGCTGATGGTTCTTTAGAGGGGTTGGCCTTCATTGCATCAAGCTTTCCCCAAGAATCTAGGATATTATAATATATCGGTATGGTACATCTGATTATTTAAAGCAAAATTTTCAGCACAAGCTCTGAGTTGTATTGTCAGCTTCCATACCATATAGTGGGATGTTTTGGCCATTGAAACTTGAATGGATTTTCATTTGGTTGGGAAGGGCATAGTTTCATTTTCCCTAACATATCCACCTTTTAAATTAATTGGAAGTGGTCTATTAATTCTGCTTCAGATGGCATGTCTGCATTTTGGGACAGATATCATTCAGACAACATAGACTTGATCAAATATCTATTCTTACAGTATGATAGTTCAGAATGATCTTGCATAGTAGCCAAAATGTAACTACATCATTGTAAATCACTATAGGATGATCTCATTTCAAAATCAGTCTTAAAAATACTTGTTAAAATTGTAGAATGGGACATCACTCTATCCTGGCTTAAAGCGAAAGTATGATATAATACATCTATTCAATACAATTGTATAATTCAGGTCAAAACAGATTTATTCAAACATCCGTATTTTTATTTATTTATTTGTTCTTCCTAAAGAAAAAAAAATTCAAGAATAAAACTGGGGTGGGAAGAGTATTCTCCATATTATTCTGCACAAACTTTTTTTTAATTATTTTTTTCAAATATTTTTAAAGGTAATCACTAAAGCCTCTTTTCAGAATATTTACATTACAACTTTGAAGATAAATATCATTAAATTTATTATTAAATTATTAAAATTAAGATTGTACTGGTATTTATTTTGAATTCTAAATGCATTGTGGATAGGAACAACAGGATTTTAAAGATGACTTTTTAAACACTTTGTCATCGTATCCTCCAATCAAAGTCTATTACTTTAAAAAAACCTTTCTACAGTTTACTATGAAATCTCAGCAAAAGATTTGGAGGTATTTTTGAGTGGATGTTATTTTTACTTAGATTTTGGCTGAGCCTCTTCTTTGCTTATCATTCTACTACTCTATGGCATCAACTGTAACTGCATCTTCAAATACATCCAATATAATGACCAGAATGCTGGTTTCACATGATGACCAATATAAATATTTCTATAAGCAAAGCAAAACAAAAACTGTCATCAAGCTATTTTCCATTTAAGCTTGTCCATGCTTCCTGTAATAGGGAATAGAATAACAGAGTTTGAAGGGACCTTGGAGGTCATCTAGTCCAAACCCAAGCTCAAGCAGTAGAGTCTATATTATTTCAGACAAATGGCTGTTCAGTCTCTTCTTGAAAGCCTCCAATGATTGGACACCCACAACTTCTGAAGGCAAGCCATTCCACTGGTCCATTGTTCTCACTATTAGGAAATTTCTCCTAGGTTGTTTCTCTCCTTTATTAGTTTCCATCTATTGCTTCTTGTCTTACCTTTTGGTGCTTTGGAAAATAAGTTGAAAATAAGTTTGGAAATACGTTTTCTTTGTGGCAGACCCTCAAATACTGAACACAGCCATCATATCTCCTAAAGAAAAGTCCTTCTTTTCACTAGAGTAGACATACTCAATTCCTGCAACCATTCTTCATATGTTTCAGCCTTTAGCTCTCTAATCATCTTTGTTGCTCTTCTCTGGACTCTTTCCAGGGTGCAATTTTAATGAGTTTTGATGAGTGCAGTTTTGATGAAAAGCCCAGTTTTGATCAAAGGTCTTGTTTCAGGAAACCAATTTTTTTATTTGAAAGACGATGCTTTGCAATATTTAAACTGGCCTTAATGGATCAATAAAAGAGCTGTAAGTAAGTCAGGAGTTCCCATTCCGTGTCTTATAAATTGGCAGTATTTGTGCTGGACCTCTCCTAGAATTCCCAAAACAAATTAATTATGTAGTCTTAATGGAAGATGCTGCCATAAAGTCAGTCTCACAAACCCACATTTCTTTTTCCAAGGACAGCCTGTTTTTCAGACATGCTACATATACTGATGATTAATTGGAAGATTTCCTGAGCATAACTGCATGATTTAATGACAGTTTTAAAGCCTAGCATTTTTCACTTGAAAATTTAGCTACTGCTTTTATGATGAAAATATGGAATTTATAGTTTTCCTTCTTATTGAAATATTGTATTAAACAATATTACAGTAAGCACTATATAAGGAACAAGAGAAAAATACATGTATATTTTACTATTTTTGAAGTAAGTTGAGGCAATATTCAGACAAATATTTCATACTTAAGTACACATAGAAATGCAACTTATCAAAAAAGCGATAAGTAAGGATCAAAAAGAAGATTTTTAAAAACAGCAATTTGATAAACTCACAGCTATTTTAACTGAACATCAAGATGAGGAAAATCTGGGTGATTTGTGTTGCTGAAGAAAATTCCATGAGGCAAGAAAAAAGGAAATAGAGAAAATAAGGTAAATGTAGAATGTGCTAAAAGCTTTGGTTGGGTTTGCTTTTATTCAAACCCACTCCTGCTCTTAGTTTTTATGTTGTGTTTCTTTATGTTTGCTTTGTTTTAATTGTTATGTAGCTTTAACTGCTTCTGCATTTTCTTATGGCTAGCAACCTGGTTTTATTTAGGGGCACAATCACAAAATGATCTACTTTATAAATGTAGAGTCTAGAGTAATATAAGACTTCCATATAATGCAGTTTAAGAAAATATACAACACTTAACAAGTAGTAAGCCTCTCTCAACTCCAAGAAGCTTAATCAGGAGTTCAAGATAGAATGTCCATTATACTTCAAAAAGGTGCCAACACTGAAATTACTAAAATCAGCAAAATATCCCATTTAGAGAAGAATGTATAGAGTGCATATGGAAGGAGGAGAGGTAACAATCCTAACTTAGAACCTTGTGGTATATAATTTATATGTATATGATTTCAGACTAGCATTTAGTAGAGCAGTCATGAAGACTTTGAAAAAATGCCATGATGTTCCTATCCCTCCAAAGATCAGATTCATACAAGCCATGGTATTCACTGTGACACTCCAGTGAAATGAAAGGTAGACTTTGAAGAAGCAAGGTAGGAAGAGTATTGACACTTTTGAACTTTGGTTTTGGGGAAGACTCCTGAAAATTCCATGGAAAGACAAGAAAACAAACCAATGCATCCTGTTTGTTTGTATGTATCTCTGCATCTACCTACCTACCTACCTACCATCCATCCATCCGTCTATCTATCTATCTATCTATCTATCTATCTATCTATCATCTAATTGTCTGTCTGTCTATCTACCTGTCTATCTACTATCATCTATCTACTACAGTGGTGGGATTCAAACTGTTTTACTACTGGTTCTGTGGGCGCACACTTAACGCGCACTTCACATGCATGTGGATCATTCTAAAACAGGCAATTTTAAGCTTGAAAACTTACCATCAGTGCTGGTAAAACAGCTCAGGTGCAGCAATCTGCTCTGCTGCGCAAATCACCAGAGCTACAAACAAAGGACAGAAAAGGGTGGGTGGGTGGGGCCAACTGCTGACTAGCACTACCGGATCGCTAGAACCGGTGTGAACTGGCAGCATACCATCACTAATCTACTATCATACACACACATACACACACACACAGTTACAATATAAGCCTTTCACAGAAACTGATATATGATAGAGATAGATAGATAGATAGATAGATAGATAGATAGATAGATAGATAGATAGATAGATAGATATATTATATAGATGCCCACCTCATGAATAAAATCTAAATTAATATATATTTAGATGACATAAATAGCCTTATGATCCCTCAATTTTCAAGTGATAATGTTATAAATATCATTGTGCTAAAATGTTATTCAGCATTTTTTTTACCATTCTCCTGCAATCTAAGCATAAACATAAATTGTAATATTTATGCATAAGCATAAATTGTAATATTGGGGTGAGGGTGGTCTTCAATTTACTTCAACTATGGGATATCTTTTCTTATACAGTCATATTTCCAGCAGACTGTAATCTTCTTTACTTCCCATATTTCAATGAAATCCTATAACATGCAAAAGCAAAGAAACCAATCCTCAACAAAATCTCCTGCCACCAATAAAGGGGAGAGGAGGGGGGGGAGAATTTTTTAGATTTTCTAAATTTTCTTAGAAAATTTCTAAGCAATTTTCAACATGCCATATAACTGAAATTGAAGTAGAGAACTGTGAGGAAGCCCAGTGCTCAGTCACTAACTATGTGGTCATAGAAGGCTTCATAAGAACCATCATTACCTTAAAACTCACTATTAGAAATACTCAGAAGTTCATAAAAGTTTCTATTGAATGATAGGTTCAGATATAAAATAATGAAAAATCAAACTACTGCTAATTAAATATAATATAATCTGACAAAATAATATTTAGATGCCTGCATAATTGTTCACTATGATGAACAATTATGCAGCTTGTTTCCTTAATTTTAACTCAGGCATAGATTGGATAGTCTTGTCTATAAAGCTAGAAAATTTATGAAATACCAGAAAGCAGGTGTTTCTTTATCATCATAAGTCACGAGGACTCTGGCTGAGATTCATTCATAACATTTTCATTATCTGGGTTCATGGAAATGAATCTCATCAAATTTTATCATGTTTTCAGCAACTTCCATGAACTAACAACCTCATCTTACCTACAAGATGAACCCACTTCCTTAATGTCACAGCAAAACTGCACAATCAATACAGAATCACTACATTTAACAGGAAATAAATAGGTTACTATACATATCTATATACTTCCTGCTTCCATTCAGGAGACAACACCAAAAATATGAATTTCTAGGTCTTTGCTACAATTGCATTTGTTCTGATCCATTTGACAGAGATGCTCAATTGGCAGAACTGAAGCAGGCATTCAAGATGCTGAACCATTCACCAGTAAGATAAGTAGATAAATCAATAGAACCATATCAATTTCCAGGGGGATCTATTAAAAGATGGACCACAGAAACAGAACGATAGGACATCATTGGTTGTCACCTACAGCTCTCAGTTCAAACCATTCAAATGTGTTATTACACAGGTATAGTCCATTCTGGATACTTGAATCACTGCAGAATGTATGTATAGGGACAGACCCCCAGCCTGAATCAGATTTTCACAAGAGCAACAAGACAATAATGTTAGCCCCCACAGTTACACTAATCACATATAATATAATAGGCTTTAACAAGTATGCAAAGAATAGAGAAAAATCCACATGTTCTTCCTCTAATGTGATATATGCCATCTGGATTCTACATATGAAAAATAGACCAGACTTTGTGCAAAAGAAGGGATGGATAGAAATGATGGTCACATGACATCAGGACTTAAAGCAAGAGTAAGGTAATAACAGAGGACTTGAGCCACCCAGACTACTCTAGTTCAATCCTTTAGATTACTATTACAATCTTTATTGCAATTTCAACACAGTCATTTTGAAAAGAAAAAAAAAAACTTCAGCACTACAATCGAGCAAGATGTTGCTGCATTTAAATATAGGTGGTCCTTGCCTTACAACCACAATTGGGAGTGTAATTTCCACTTCTAAGCAGGATGGCTGTTGAGTGAATTGCCCCTGATTTTGCAATCTTTTTTTGCCACAACTTTTAAGCAAATCACTGCAGTCATTAAGTGAATCATGTGGCTGTTAAAGCGAGACATGATAGCAGTCTTCCAATATTTGAGGGGCTGCCACAGAGAGGAAGGGGTCAATCTATTTTCTAAAGTGCCTGTAGGCCAGACGAAGAATAATGGATGGAAACTGAACAAGGAGAGATTTAACCTGGAAATAAGGAGAAACTTTCTGACAGTGAGAACGATCAACCAATGGAACAGCTTGCCCTCAGAAGTTGTGGGAGTGCCATCATTTGAGACCTTCAAGAAGAGATTGGACTGCCATTTGTCAGAAATGGTGTAGGGTCTCCAGCTTGGGCAGGGGTTGGACTAGATGACCTATAAGGTTCCTTCCAACTCTGATTATCTATTATCTATTATCTGAATTTGGCTTTTCCTATTCACTTTGCTTGTCGGAAGCCAGCTGGAAAGGTCACGATGAATGGCTGCAACCATCATAAATACATGCCGCTTGCCAAGGGCTCATATTTTGATCCCATGACTATGAGGATGCTGCAATGATTTTAAGTACAACTGTAAGTCACATTTTTCAGTGCTGTTATAACTTCAGATGGTCACTCAATGAATGGCTATAAGACAAGAAGTATCTGTACAATGTATCAAAAAATTTCAGGCTATCTCAAAAAGTCTTAACAAATGCAACAGGTTTTTAAATATTACAGTAGCTAATTTGCCAACTTAGCATCTCTCTCACATGTGACCTGTTAATCTATTCGTCTCTCTCCCTACCTCTCCATTTAAAACCAGCATCAGTTTACTCACTCCATAAATCTGATGAAGTGAGATGTAGCTCACAAAAGCTTATGCTTTTTAATAAAATTTATTAGGTTGAAAAATGCTAAATGGTACCACCGGATTTTACTCATCTACCAGAAGTATAAGAACAAGTCTGGAAAAAAATATGTTTTTTCTTGTCTACTAATTAAAGCACACACAAACACTCAAGTTTACAGTTTAATCAATCTGCATGGGCCTAAGCCTTTTAAAATACATTACTGGATCACAATCCCCAAAACATAAACTGGTACCAAATGCCTGTTTAAAATCATATTTAGGGTTTATTAAGGCCCAGAGTAGCAAAGAGAAGCACAGTTGGATGTTAGGCAAAAAGATGATTAAAATTCCAAGAAATTCAAAGACATCTAAATTGGAGATTGAACTGCAAAATTAGTTTTGTAATAAGTTGGTCAAGGCTTTAAGCACATCCAACTCAAATCAAAATGCTAATATGTTCACTATATAGAGACATTACACCGCTAGATTTCTTTCTGACTCCTTGAAAGTTTAGGAAAACTTCACAACCTGGGTGACTTAAAGTTTTGTTTTTTTCTTTCTGCTCTGGGAAATTTTAATGAAGAAAAAGCATCTTATAAATTCCTTCCTTGTTATTTACTGAAAGAAACATTTCTACTTTATTATATGTGCAAAGGATCAAATGAGATTTATGCAGATACCTTGATACAATAGCTACCCCATAGCCCTTACAGCCTACAGGGCAGATTCTTCTCATTAAAACACATGTGTATGACACTCTATTCCATACAGTATTTGGTAAGAAATGTCTTACACATTAAGCTACCATGCACACTGGAAATTCTCTGTAGTGAATAATTGGATAACTAGATGAAACCCTGCAGAATTTCTGAAAAGTAATATACACACAGAGAGATGTGTAAAAACATGATTTGGTTGTTCTCAAGAAAAGGATTAAGTATAATAAGATGCCAAAATTTTCCACTAAGGCTCCATCATAAAACTTGCTGAGAATAAGCTGGAGTCCCTGACTGCTTACAAATTACAGAGTTTTGATCAGAGGTGGTATTCAGCAGGTTCTGACAGGTTCTGGAGAACCAGTAGTGGAAATTTTGAGTAGTTCAGAGAACCAGCAAATACCACCTCTGACTGGCCCCACCCTCATCTATTCTCTGCCTCCTGAGTATCAGCTGATCAGCTGGGTCTTCTTTTGTTGCCCTGCACAGAAGAATGGAGCTGGAAAGCAGGTTAGTGGGGTGGGGAGAGACTGGGATTTTGCAGTAACCTTCCCTTGCTACGCCCACCAAGCCATGCCCACAGAACCAGTAATAAAAAAAAATTGAATCCCACCACTGGTTTTCTATTTAGAAAACTAAATAGAATGGATTTGTTGAATCTATAGAAACTATCCATTGTAGAATATACAGGTGAGATGTGGATTTGGGGTTTTCATGAGCTGCAAGCCATAATCATCACAATTATGGCAAATCATGGCTTGAACTATCTTGCTTTGCAAGATCAGTTTCACCTTTTAAGTTGCGTTACTGAAATAAATGAACTTTTGCATGATATTCTAATTTTTTGAGTTTCACCTGTAGGAGCTTCCTGAATCTTATAATAATCCTTTTTCTAATCTTAGAAATAAATCACAATTCCTTCTACTGGTTCAAAAATGAACGGTTTCCCTTTATCTTTTATAGTGAAATTTTGCCCAATATTCACATTTTACTAATGATCAGTTTTAATTTATCAATTGCAGAATGGACAGTAGTTTCATCCTATATACCTAGTAATTATAAATTTATATAAATATGTAAAAAAGAGACAGAAAGAGATTATTAGAGGGAGAAAAAAAAGATAACAATATTGCTGTTCGAACTCCTAGAGCTAAAAGGCAAATTATAAACCTCAATAATCAGTAAAGTTGGTTTTATTATTTCAATTTTTCTATCAAAAAAAGTGAGGTAACCATAAAATTATCAACTGCAATTTTCCCCTTAATAATTTCCATACTTTCTCAGTATTATTGTATTGTGCACTAATAATGAACAAACTATAAAAAGATTGTCCATTTTTATCATTAGCTCTATATTCTTCTCAGAACAAAGAAAAGTTGCAAATATTAAACATTTTAATAAGAATTTCTGGTTCCCAGATCTGAACCGTGGGATTTTGCTACAAGGCAAAATGACATTTTAAGCCATTTTGCTTATTACCTGAAAATTATCTTCGTTATGACTGCTTTGGGCATAAACTCAGCGATTTTAATACCCTGAAACATGATTATTCAAATACCTTTGAGAATATTAATAAATATTTAGACTCTCTTTAAAACATTTGATCTGCAATAACAAGATTAGAAGATTATGTTTTCCTGATGTATCTGTATATAAATTCTTCAGATACGTGGCCTATTGCCCCATTCCAGTTTTAGGTTTGTTCAGTTCACATTTTATTTGCTAAAAATATGTTTGATCCCTTTCTGCATTAATTTATGAACTGGCCTACAAAAAACAAAAAGCAGAAATACACCTCTTTTTTCATGGCGCCTTCTTCTACAATAAATCCCTTTATGCATTTCCTCTGTGTTCATTAACTTAATCTTTAAGCAGACATGATCCATGTGTAAATTAACTAGTGCTAGTGTGGTGAAGTCATAGAATAAAGCCCAGCTTGAACCAAAGAAACTCACAAATTGACTTTGGAATAATTACTTCTCTCAAACTAACCTACCCACAGTTTATTGTTATGTTGAAAAATAGAGGAAGGAGTATTATATGCTCTGTCTTGTACTCCTGGTGCAAATGCAAAATGCATATCTAACAAACAAATAAAAAAAATTCAGGCTTTAATCTGCACTTGGCTTGTTCTATCTCAGTTACTGACTCCAAGATATAAACAAGAACATATCTGATCCTAAACAAAGCTCTTCCCACCTGCTAATATATATCTTCCAGATGTAGTTACAGAGTCAACCTAATTTACACTTGAAAGAGAGAGAAGGGGAGATTTGCAGTAGTTAAGGCAATACCTTGGCTTTTATAGTTTCTAGAAATTAAAACATTGCTTCAATTTTATTTTATTTTGCCATCCCATAATGTCTGCCAGAAGATTTATGCTTAATTATCAATCTCCAACTATTGTTTATATCTCAGTTTACATAAAACATGAAGGTTTATCCCCATTCATTTTCATTTTTTATAAAAAGATTAAAAACCATAAGCTAAGAGTTAGAATATTGAATGTAATGTTCTAATTAAATGTTGATAGTCCAGAAGCTAATATTAGAGCTATCTGAAGTTTCTTCTTCTTGCATTCTCCACCAAAATGTTCATGCTGTTTTTTAAGTCTTTAAATGGTAGATTTTCCCCCCATAATCAACACAAACTGTTGAAGGCTGACAAAAACTGAAGAACTTAAAAATAAGATATTCTATCAAATATATTGGTATTTTATTGTTTCAAGAATTAGATCAGGCAGATAATACATATCTGGAATATGCCATTGTTGAATAGCAGACTGTTCTCCAAAACAGCCAATGTGCTGAAAGATCCAGGTTCAATCCATCCTTGACTTTGGTGACTTTGGATGAATATCTCTCAGCCTAATCCACTGTACTTCTTTTTGTTGGCATAACATAAACGGGAATCTGCATGTAAATCACCTTGAACTCTTGGAGGGAAGTAGATACCAGTCTAAAAAAAATCAATGTTAAGCTTCCAAAATTTTAAACTGATCATTACAGGCATGTCTGCATTACAGATCTATATTATAAGTGATTTGCCCACTACTATAGAATTAGGGTTTTATGTAAAACTAGAGCAAAGTCTTTGATCAATAGCAATTAAGTAGACAATATTTGACGAAGTGAGAAATGAGAACTTCTCCTTTTTTAAGCTCTCTTTTTATAGGTCATTTTGAATTACTTAATCACTGTAGCTGTGGTTGTAATTGATTGATGATTCTTTACCAATCTGCAAAAACCAGTCACCTTTGTCAGCATCCTGTCCAGGCGCTTGTATCAAAACTTCATCATAATCTCAGGAAATTCAAGAAACTATTGGAATGATGAATGTACTAATTCTGTACTTTTTCACAACCTGGTACATTCTGGAGGGTCTTTAAACATTTCCTGCTTAGACATATGCGATCATTTGCTGCTTTGAGCAAGTGCAACATTTGTCTGGCCTTCTGCATCTTAACATCCTATCATTCCCATATTTTGTTCCCCAAGTTTTCTGCTGGGTCTGAGAAAGAATTATAATTCAGTGTGAGTACAACCAGGGGTGTGATTCAACCAGTGTAACAAACGGTTTTGTGAGTGCGCACTTGTGCAAGCGCAAAGAGTTTGCTACTGACCTTCTCCTGAAATCTGGCAGTCTCCCTGTGGGTTAAACAGCTGACACGTGGCAATCCACTGTGCCGCATATAGCAGCTGAGCTTGAAAACCAGGAAATAAAGGTCAGAATAGAGCCAGGGCAGGTGGGCAGGCCCAACAGCTGATTGTTGGAGTGAACTGGTGCGCTCATAGATGATCCTCGGAACTACCAGTTCACCTGAACCGGGCTGAACCGATAGAATCCCACCCCTGAATACAACTCTCTATTTGATCCAACACATGGAGTTGCACTGTAGTATTTTTCAATACTACAAGTGGACATGAGCATAGCTTCCTCCACAGCAGTCATGGAGATCAAGAGGCAGAATTGGTGATACTCAACAAATTAGAGGACACAGACACTTCCTCTATATTTTAGTGTTGATGCATTCTCTATGATCCTTTTATTTTTAATGAAAACCTTACTGTATTCCAAATGGAGCAAAGGAAAAAGATGTGGCACTCTGTCCTAAAATTTCCAGGGTATCTTAGCATATGTGCAGTACAAGATATTTTCACTACAAGAACTAGAACTCACATACATATTATTTCATGAACATACTACCATTGACAAAGAAAACAAGGCACTTCTAGCATTTTGCATGGTTGCTGATCAGCCATCAGGAGTATACTATTCCAATGAGTCATACTAAATGATTATTTATTTATTTATTTATTTATTTATTTATTTATTTATTTGTCAGAAGCTTACAATACAACAGAAATAAGAATAAACATAAGTTCAAGTACAAGAAATAGGAAATAATAACTGGGGACAATAGGACAGGGATGCTATGTACAATTGTACGCTTATGCACGCCCCTTACAGACCTGTTAGGAATGGGGTGAGGTCAATAGAGGTTAGTTTGAGGGTAAAGGAGTTGGGGTTTGAGCAGGTGACAACAGAATCAGGTAGTGAGTTCCAGACATTGACCACTCTGTTGCTGAAATCGTACTTCCTGCAATCGAGTTTAGAGTGGTTTACATTTAGTTTATATCTGTTGTGTGCTCTTGTGTTGTTGTGGTTAAAGGTGAAATATTCATTAACTGGTAAGATGTTGTAACATATGATTTTATGTACTATGCTTAAGTCCAATCTTAGTCGGCGTAGTTCAAAGTTGCCAGCCGCCCTGTGCGAGCACATAGACAAGGACTCCTCGGGGTCCCGTCGGCAACCCAATGTCGGCTGGCAGTCCCCCGGCGACGAGCCTATTCTGTCGCAGCTCCTGACCTCTGGAACCAACTGCCCTTGGGGCTCCGCCTGGCCCCTGACCTCCGCACCTTCCGCCATGACTTGAAGACCTGGTTGTTTGATCAACCCGGGCTGTGACCCCTCCTTGGGGGGGATGGGGTTTTTAACTATTTAATTATTGTAGATTTTAGTTTTTATATTTGGGCTTGTAATTCTGGTTTAATCTCCTTTTAAGTATTTATTGTTACTGTTTTTTAGCTGTGAGCCACCCCAAGTCTTCGGAGATGGGGCGGCATACAAGTTCAAATAATAAATAAATAAATAAATAAATAAATAAAGTTGTCTGAGCCTTAAATAAATTTAAATGATTTTGAGGCACCATCTCTTTTAATTCCACTATTTTTTCATAACTTTCTAATAAACAAAGAAGGGAGAAACACCTCTAATGAAATCTATCCTTAAGACAATAAATAAAATTTCAGGGAAGAAGTTTTTTTTTTTTAATGGGCTGGTGCTGCTAACTGATTATTGAAGGGCCAGGGAAAAGTGGTTTACCAAATACAGAGGAAGAACAAAAAGACACTAAGGCTGTCCTTCATTACTTTGCTTTTTCATATTTTGTGGGTATGAAATTCAGCTTTTATTTATTTATCTACTTGCTGTTTGAATAAAAGCTATAGTAGCTACTTAAGTACTCAAGTGTTTTTTTTAAAGCATGTATTTGTGGCACTTCCAAATTTAAAATGCACCTATATTTATGCTCTTATGCCATTGAGGCTTTTTTAAGGGAAGCAGAAGATCAAAATATCTTAAATAATAAAGTTCCTATTCCACTGTACTTATGCTAAAAATTTCCTGCTCATGCTATTAGGTTTGTCTCCCTAAATTTATGGCTGGTTTAAAATAAGTTTTTTGATTACCAAACGGTGCATTAGAACATTGTGAGCTTCCACCAAGACATAATATAAACATAATGACAAAGCTGTGATTTTAAATTTTCAGTACATATATACCTAATGAAAGTATACACACACACACACACACACACACACACATACATATACATATACACATACATATATACACACACACACATATATATATATGTATTTGTAGTAAAGTTATAGAACTATATGTGTGTGTGGGTATACACACACACACACACACATATCCAATATAGATTAGTAGTGATAGATAGATTGCTAATATATAGGCACCCAATATTGTATTATGTACAGTATGTACCCTTTTAAGTGCTATATTCATGATCCCTTGTGCTGACAGAATCTCAAAATGTCTCCTATATTTGAAATTTCCTCTATTTGAAAATCATCAGTAGTTATATTTAAGTTATGCTCATCCCTTCTAAATGAATATGTATCTAATTTTGTATGTGTGTTTGTGTGCACACATTTTTATGGAAAAATTGACATTCCCTTTCTTCTTTTTTCAAAGGAGAGTATTTCTTCTTTCTCCTCCCCCGGTCCACTATTTTCTTTCAGCACAGATGTCCACAGGGAGAAAATGTTATGCATCAGCTCCAAATTATGAACAGGTATTAGTCACAGATCTCCATAAAAAGATTGGCTCTTCTCTTTCTGCTTCTGAAGCAGGGAATTATCTGTTGCCAGGCGGAACTGCACTCATTATTGAGGGAAATAGTAAGAAGGATCTCTGCATGAACATTTCCTTGCAGCCAGGGGTGGGATTCAAATTTCTTAACAACTGGTTCTGTGGGTGTGGCCTAATTTGTGGGTGTGGCTTGGTGGTCACGTGACTGGCTGGGCATGGCTTGGTGGTCACATGACTAGCTGGGCATGGCTTGCATGTAAATATTGCAGATATTTATGTAAATATTGAATTTTTTTATAAAAAAGAGCAACTTCTACCCAGAATCAGGCAAAGCAGGCAGGCAGATTGAGTTGCTCACAGAATCACAGATTCACTCAGGGATCTACCATTCTGCAATCTGCTGCCTGAGTCTGTCACATAAAATTTGCTAGCACGTAAACTCACAAAATTAACTCACAACACACCATGTATGTAAATATTGATTTTTTTTATTTTAAAAAAGCAACTTTTACCCAAAATCAGGCAAAGCAGGCAGGCAGAATGAGTTGTTCACAGAATCACAGATTCATTCATAGATCTATCTTTATGCAATCTGCTACCTGAGTCTGCACTGAAAAATAGAAGCTAGGTGTCAACTCATAAAACATTTTGTATACACATTTTATAGTTGACAACAGAAAGAAGGGGGAGTTTCAAATAGCAGGCAGCAGTGTGGAATCGAAAGTACATTCCATTCATATTTTCTTCAAAGACTGATTAGATGACTGAAGCTTCTGCCATGCAAAAATCTAATTGGAGAGCATGATTGATGACTCTTGGCTATGGACATTTTTCGTTGGATGATACACACAGATGGGTGGGGGAGAAGCAGGATCAAGGGTGACAGTGAATTATGTACCTCAGAGTTGGCTTCGCCCAGGTAAATGCCAGACATAGAATGTTAACTTCAAATAAATCTGTTTTAGTTTTGGGTGTGTGATTCATGATTTAATTGGAGTAACTTCCAGAATCCTGAAACTAGGAAGGTTCAGTGCTGCTTTTAGATTTCCTGCTTTCTATTTAATCTAAATCTCCACCTGATAGTCGGAACAGCTAATGGTTGGGGGAAAAGGAAAAATAGCAACTTAGCAGGCAAGTTGGACGGCATGCATGCCAGGTAAGGAGTGATAGTGTGGGGTGGGGAAGGGCAGGGCAAGCCAATGGTGTGATTTGCTGGTTCTCCAAACTGCACAGAATCATAACAACCAGTTCTATAGAACCGGTGTGACCAGGTAGAATCCCATCCCTGCTTGCAGTCAGTTCCCTTGAAGGAACACCTTTTGAAGGAAAGCTCTGGGCATACTTTGCACAGGTCCCCTTTTTCTCCATATCCTATCTTCATTCAATTCTATGACTTGACAAGTCCTTCTTTGTGACTAGAGAAAATATTCTGCCTTCTCCCTCAGCAGCTTTCTAACCTTCCCACAGAAAATGATATCATTTCAAGTTTACCCTGGAACAAGGCAATCCAAACTTCATGTGAGCCCCATCTATTTCTCCCAGGTGGCAACTGATATACTTCATTTCTTCCAGTGACATCACAGCACCATAGATGTGGAAAAGTTTGTGCTAGAATGTGGGCTTGCTGCAAGGTTCAGAGAATCTTCATGCAGGGGATAAAAAAAATATCTCAGTAGTTTGTAAAAATACAATCTGTGTCCTTTTGACTGAGCTTGAAATAAAATAGATATTTGATTTTGATGCATATTGTCATACCCAATCCTTTCCTTAAATGTTAGCCATCTCTGTTTTAAACTCTCAGTAGCCTTCTTAAGAGCTGAAAGATGAATCAGATGAATCTTCCACTTAAAGAAGTGCAATAGCAAGAGAGAGTAGCTATACTTAGATGCATGTTGTACACAGATCTGATTTAGATCAGGCTTCCATTTCCGAGGAGTGACACAAGGTTAGAAAATAATATCTGCAGAGGGACAGAGTGAAGAAACATCAAAGCAATCAATGGAGGAAAAATGTTTAATATTAAAAAAACATGTTTCTTCATGGTCTTTTTACTTTCTTTGTGGATAGGATATGGAAAGATGAATATAGGGATAAAATTCCTGTAAAAATGTTGATTGCTTCAACTCATATCATGTATTTACAAAGGCAGAGCCTGTAGAATGGTAATGCTCTGTAGGTTCAATCTTTTAGGAGATGATTTCCAAATCTTCAATTAAAGACAGACTAGAGTGGAGAACACATTATTGTCATTATGGTCAATGACCAAACTTTATTGTTCCCTATAATGATATTATTCCTTATAACAATTGTTCCCTATAATGATTCACTGGAGAAGAGCCTAATGCTGGAAACAGTTGAGGGCAAAAGAAGAAGGGGGCGGTAGAGAATGAGGTGGATTGATGGTGTTATGTATGTAGGTTAAAATGTTATTGGTTTATTTTGAACTGTTCTTGTAAAATGTCAAATGGGATTGGTTTAAATATTGCGGGAAAAACCCTGCACTCCCATTGGCTGGCAACTACGGCTGCTGGCTATAAGAAGCAGCCGTAGCCCAGCCAAGTTGGGTCCATTCGAGCTGTAGTCACTTAATAAACTCTTCACTGAAGCTCTTTGCGTCTGACTCTTCATGCAAACTTAACACTGGCGACGAAGGTGGGATTGCCCTGAAGAAGAGACAACGCGGAAGACAAGCAGAACAGCGAGATGGCTGCGCTGAACACCCCCACAGCCCCGTTCGATCCAGCGGTGGAAGACTGGGAATCGTATGCGGATCGCTTCCAGATGTACTTGAAGGAAACGACCTCCGATATCCCAGAAGTGGAAGAGGGTGGTATTTCTCATGCACTGCATTCCGGCAGTCTTCAAGATGGCGAAGGTGTTGGCGGGAGCTGCAGACTTGAAGGTAATGGAATGGCCTGATTTGGAAAAGCTTTTAAGAGCCCATTACGCCCACAAGTATCGTGCCTCATTAAGAGACACGAAGTTTTACCGTCAGGATCAAGGGGAAAGCAAAAATGTTAACGACTTCGTGGCAAGTTTAAGGGACATTGGGGTGCTTGTGACTTTACCAACTTAGAAGAGCCATGCGGATCGGTTTGTTCTAGGCCTCAAAGATAAGGTCTTACAAAGCAAACTGTTAATGAAACCTAAGATCACGCTTTAAGGAGGCCATAGAGGAAGCTGTTTCAGCGGAAGCCACCAAGTCCTCAGCAGCAGCCATGAAAAGATTAACAAGGCCTCAAGCCATTCTGATGTGGAAAAACCACAACAACCCATTGCGAGCAAATAGACTCTGATTCAGATTGCAGTGAGGTGGGAAAGGAATTTTTAGACTCAGAATGGAGAAGAAAAGGAAAGACCCTGAAAAAAGAGGCAAGAATTTTATTGCAGAGGCTGTGGGGCACCCCACACTGAATGCAAGTTTTAGACACCATCTGCCTACGTTGTGAAAAGGGTCACCTAGCAAGAGTCTGCAAATCATCCAGAACTCCACCTAGTAGGAAGAAATTCCTGAAAGGATTTCAAGCCCAACAACTTCATTGAAAAGATGGGGCGCAACTCAGAAGCAAATGGAAAGAATGAAACTCATCAAACAATCACCATTGGTCATTCTTCACCCTTGAGAAGCAGAAAAGTACATGTGAAGGTATTCATTGAAGGAAGGCCTTGCCAAATGGAAGTGGACTCAGGCTCTATTTATCTATGGTGTCATGGGACACTATTCACAGGCTACTTCCCAACATTCAGAAGAAACATTTAGCAAGCACTGACTCTTAAAGACTACCAAGGAACAAGATTCCAGTAGTTGGAGCAAGAGATTTCAACGAAGTTTAAAGGCCACACCAAACGTTTGCCCCTGACCATCGTGGACAAGGATCCCAAGCTTGCTGGGACTTGAGTGGTTCAAGCCACTAGGCATCGAGGTGACTGGCATCAATCACGTGAGCAACTCTGAATGGGAGGAGGCCTTGAAGTCTGAGTTTCCAGAGGTCTTCAGCGAAGGATTGGGCAAGTATATGGGGACCCCTATCACTTTCAACCTAGATCCCAAGGTGCCCCCAATTCGTTTAAAGCCCAGGAGGGTTCCATTTGCTTTAAAGGAAAAATTGATGCACAATTAGACAAGAATTGCTCAAGGGGTTTTAGAGCCCACTGACCACTCCAGATGGGAGACACCCATAGTCACACCAGTCAAGGCTGATGGGTCAGTAAGAATTTGTGGAGACTATAAGGGGACACTGAACCATGCCTGCAGCAGAGCGCATATCCAGTTCCAGTTGTGCATCATCTGTTACATTCACTTGGCAGGGGTACAGTCTTTGCCAAATTGGACTTGGCCCAGGCATATCAACAACTAACAGTTGATGATGCCACTGCAGAGGCCCAAACCATTGTGACTCATAGAGGTGCCTTCAAATGTAAAAGGTTACAATTTGGAGTAAGCGGCACCAGGCATTTTTCAAAGCCTTATGGAAAGAATGCTCCAAGGACTGCCAGGGGTAGTGCCTTACTTTGATGATGTGTTAATCTCTGCTGAAAATGACACTCAGCTACAAGAAAGACTCAGAGAAGTCCTTACCAGATTCAGGAAAAGGGGTTAAAAGTCAAGGAAGAAAAATGCACACTTAAGACTGACAGGGTTGAGTTCCTGGGCTACATGATTGACAAGCATGGCATCCACCCTACTGATGCCAAGGTTAAAGCAATCAAAGAAGCCCCTAAACCTAAATGCAAAACAGATTTGCAAGCTTTCCTTGGACTTATTAACTTTTATCACATGTTCCTACCTCAAAAGGCAACCATTGCTGAACCTTTGCACAGATTACTTGATAAGAAGTCTGTTTGGGTCTAGGAAGGAACAATCAGCATTTAACAGTATTAAGAGACTAATCACGTCTGATGCTGTACTGATACAGTTCTCTGAGAATTTGCCTGTTGTACTGACTTGTGATGCATCCCCTTTGGAGTGGGGGGGTTTGAGCCACAGGCTTCCCAGTGGGAGAGAAGCCCCTATTGCATTTTTTACTCGCACTTTGACCAAAGCAGAGAGGAATTACAGCCAATTGGACAAAGAGGCATTGGCAGTTGTTGCAGCTGTTAAGAAATTTCATGAATATCTGTATGGCAGAACATTTACCATTGTTACAGATCACAAACTTTGTTAGGCATTGTGGCAGGAGACAAGCCTACACCTACTATCCTGTCACCAAGAATGCTGAGGTGGACTGAATTTCTTGCAGCTTATTCATACAAACTGATTCACAGGCCTGGCAAGGACATTGGACATGCTGATGCACTGAGTCGTTGCCCACTTTCACAAGGAGGACTTTGAACCTGAAACACACACCTTTTTCCTAGAAACTGTTGCCAAGCTTCCAGTTCATGCTGCTGAAATTGCCAGAGAGACTGCCAAAGACACTGTGTTGGCTCCTGTTATAGGCTGGATTAAGAAAGGTTGGCCTCTTCAAGATCTACCTCACCTTGCCCAACCTTTAAGTCCAGGCAAACTGAATTATCTGTATTAAGAGGATGTATTTTGTGGGGTAACAGGGTGGTTATTCCTGCAAAACTGCAAAGAGAGGTTTTGGAAATGTTACATGAGGGTCATCCTGGTATTGTAAGGATGAAGGGATTGGCCAGGAGTTATGTATGGTGGCCAGGTATTGACAAAATGGTTGAAAACTGGGTTGCATCTTGTCCCAATTGCCAGGTAGTCAGGCCTGCCCCATCTCATGCCCCCACACAGGAATGGGAATGTCCTAGGGCCCATGGTCTAGGATCCACATTGATTTCGCAGGTCCTACTAGAGGGCACACCTTTCTTATTATAGTAGATGCATATTCCAAATGGCTAGAGGTATTCCCATGACATCCACCACAACTGATGCTGTCATCAAGCAGCTCAGAAAACTGTTTGTAACCCATGGTTACCTGATGTTCTTGTCTCTGACAATGGCCCTCAATTTACATCTAACCTTTTGAATCCTATCTAGCACAACAGGGTATCAGACATGCCCTTACTGCCCCTGGGCACCCTTCGCTAACGGCCGGCTGAACGCATGGTACGCTTTTACCAAAGAGAAGCTTCAGCAACTGGGTCCTGGGGACATCACTGAGAAGGTTGAAAACTTCTTAGTGTTCAGCACATCACTCCTAGCCCATCTAATAACTTATCCCCAGCAGAGTTGTTGATGGGTAGGAAACTTAGGTCTTCCCTTGACCGCCTTCATCCCACTTACGCACCCAACGCACCACTGGATTCCACTTCCAAAGTTCGCACATTCAGTGTGGGTGATTCTGTTTATGCTAAGAACCTCTTAGGTGAACCTTTGTGGATTCCTGCTGAGATAACTCAGATCACAGGCCCTCGTCTTACAGGGTACAAACAGAGGATGGACTCCTCTGGAGCAGGCACATTGATCAACTTAGATCCAGGTTCTCTCAGGAACATCGCCCTGTCTCTCTAGTTCCCTCACCTGATGTCAATTCTAGGGGAAGGGAGGAACAGGAGGAAAATCAGCAAGCAAGAATCAACCCCATGTGTAATGAGCCATTATGACAGGAACCATCCCAAAACCTGTCACAATGCCAAAATCCATCCTTAGAAGTGGAAGATT